>PVKS010000051.1:71289-320591 GCA_004027875.1 Aplodontia rufa | reverse complement strand
GACCTTGCAGCCTTCGAGGGTAAATGGATGGTTATGGAAGAGATCATGATGAGTAAAATCAGCTTAACCCAGAGATCTAAGGGTCGATTGTCTCCACTCATAGGTGGAGGTGGGGACTAGACCCTGGACAGTGAGAAAGTTGGTCTAGTAACATGAGTTAAATCCAGATAAGATGTAATGCTTTACAATCTAATACCTTCTTTTAGAGTTATAAAGGGAAAGGGAAGGGAGGGATAAGGGAGGGTAATTGCGGGGGGCACTCCTGGGGATAATTGCAATATCCAGAATATTTACACATTTTATACACATTTTATATTATTTTGTTAAAATCTTGTAAGGTTGTTCAAAAATAAAAAAAAAATTAAAAAAAATAAAGCCTTGAGACATCATATAACATCTATCAGAATTGCCAAGATTAAAAATTCTGACAAAACAAAGTGCTGACAAGGATATGAAGCAATGGTAATTCATAAACTCCTGGTGAGAGCTTAATTTGGTATAATCACTTTGGAAAACTTTGGCAGTACGTAATAAAAGATATATCTATATCTGGGGCTGAGGATGTGGCTCAGAGGTTAAATGCCCCTGGGTTTAATCCTTGGTACCAAAAAAAAAAAAAAAAAAAGAAAAAGAAAATCTATCTTTATCCAGATATTCCTATGACCCAGTAATTCCAGTCCTAATTAGATACCAACAGAAATACATTTTTGTGTGCTTCAAAAGATATACATCAACATTTCTGGTAGTATAAATAATAGCCAAAATCTAGTAATAACTTAAATAGCAATTAATAGAATAAACTGTATGGTGTACTCACAATGAAATACAGTAATTGGAGCAATGGAAATAAACTACAGCTTCATGATTTCTAGCCCAATTCATTTCCCCTTCTAATTCTATCCATGCTACAGCCACAGCTCTTGATCCTTTTTTTTTTTTTAACTGTACTGGGAATTTGAACCCAGGACACCCTACCTCTGAGCTATATCTCCAATCTCTTATTTATTTTTAATTTTGAGGAATAGATCTAAGTTGCTGCAATTGGTCTAGAACTTGTAATCATCCTGCCTCAGCCTCCCAAGTCACTGGGACTACAGGTGTGTGCTTACATGCATGGCTTTCCATTCAATCCTTGCCTCTTGTTCATTCATTAATTTGTTTTGCTGTTGTTTTAGTTAGCTTTTTCATTACTGTGACCAGAAGACTTGACAAAAACAACATAGAGGACAGGTTTATTTTGCTCACGGTTTCAGAGGTTTAGTCCACAGCTGGCCAACTCCACAGCTCTGGGCCTGAGGTGAAACAGAACATCATGGTGGATGGTATGGCAAAGGAAAGTGGCTCAGGACATACAAAAAAAGCAGAGAGAGGGGTCTCACCAGGGACAAAATACAAACCCAAAGGCAAGGCCCCAGTGACTGATCTCCTCTAGCCATACCTTATCTGCCTACAGTTAGTTACCACTCAGTTAATCCATATCAGTGGATTAACCTACAGATCAGCCCACCTCATAATCAAATCACTTCTCCTCTGAAAATTCTTGCATTGTCTTACACATTATTTTCTGGGGGATACCTCGTATCTAAAACAAAACAGCTATTATGTACCTAGCTGTACTTCTTTCTTGAAGAATATATTAAAAATTAGTTTAAATGCCTCCTAGTTCTTGAAGCTAACAAAAACCAAAGAAAAGAGTACTGCAATTCCAGTTAGCTGTGGAAAGTGTAAACCCAGTGCCAAGGGGATTTAGTTAAGGTCAAGTGTCCTGCTCAAGCGCTTCCATTTTAGCTTTAGGGCACAGAAGCTTCTTATCCTCCTCCTTCCCCTTTCCCTTGTCCTTTGTGCCAGACCTCTAAAAATATAAAATGTTCTTTGCCTGAAGGCAGTAAAAAAACGTCCCAGACCTCAATTTGTGGAACCTCGTGTGAAATGATGCTATACCAACTATGTGGGGGAAAAAAAGAACATAGTTCTCAGCACTCCCCCTGGTGGTCTGTTCCTTCCGGGCTAAATGTAGATTTCCAATAACTGACCAGGAAATAATTAACATAGAATAGAGACAAAAGAAAATATTTCACAAGACTGCCAAGCACATTGAGCAGTCATTAAAAGCACAGGCTATGAAGAGGAGCACACCAAGCATTAGTGTTCCAATGTTGGAAAACCAGGTTCCTACCACCATCCCAGGGTTGTATGTAAGTATGTTATGTACTTACAATACTGGAGATTGAACCCAGAGTTGCTGCCACTGAGCTACATCCTCAGCCCTTTTTATATTTTATTCTGAACCCAAGTCTTGCTAAAATTACCAAGGCTAGCCTCAAACTCACAATCCTCCTGCCTCAGCTCCCCTTAATGACTGGGATAACAGACATACATCCCACCCAGGTTTGTGTTAGTGAAATAATATAACTGAAGCACCTTGCAGAGTACTCAATAATGACAGGGATTAAGAAGGGAAAGAAATGTTGGTATACAAAATTTCAAACAATAAAACAGGTTATGGTTTGAATGTGAAATGTCCCCCAAAAGCTCACATGACAATTCAGGAAGGTGGAGATGAAATGATGGGGTTATAAACAAGACTTAACTCAATCTGCGAGTTAATCCCCTTACAGGGATTAACTGGCAACTGTAGGCTGGTAGGGTGTGGCTGCAGGTCAGTCAGTGAGTGCCTTTCAGTATATATTCTGTATCTGGTGTGGAGCTTCTCTTTCTGCTCAGCTGCCTAATGTAACGCCTTGAGTTCTCTGCTTGCTGGAGCCACGCCTGCCACCAATTTAATGTTCAGCCTCACCTCAAGCCCCAAAGAAAGAAGCCAGCCTTCCATGGACTAAGACCTCTGAAACCATGAGCCCCTAAATAAACATTTTTTCCTCCTAAAATTTGTTCTTGTCAGGTCCTTTAGTCACAGCAGCAAAAAGCTAACACATCACTTGAAACAAACATTTGCATTAAAACACAAACGCTCCCCTTAACATTTGTAAAAGATGGACTACTGCTAATTAAATAAAAAAATAAAATTATGGATTAAACCCCAGGGTCATACTTAACTACTGGGCTACATCCTAAGTCCCCACGCCCTTTTTTATTTTGTAAGGTCTTGCTAAGTTACTTAGGGCCTTACTAAGTTGCTGAGGTTGGCTTTGAACTTGCGATCCTCATGCCTCAGCCTCCTAAATTATTGGAATTATAAGTGTATGCCATCATGCCCAACACAAGAAATTCAGTTTTAAGGAAAAGTTTTTGTTTTATCTTAAAACTAGACGAATTCCAAAAACTGAAATACTCTGAGTCCATTTCCATCTACTTCTGAACTGGTACAATATATTTAAATAAGGATCATGATGCACACCAAAGGTAAAACAAATACTTTTATTGCACATTTATAAAATCTGCATAGTTGTATTGTGTTCTTCCCTCCCATGATTCTTCCCTTATTTTTTAAAATTTGGTTAAAACATAATTCCCAATTAAAAGTCTTTTTAAAAGTTTTCTCTCTACATATACACACATATATATATAGATTTTTTTTCTTTTTACAAATCCACATCCCTTAGTTTTTAAAAGGAAAAAAAAAAGGAATCAAAGTGTTCTACTGGACAAACAGTAGCCTTAGAGAATTCTTCTTAACAATTTTCAGGTACTGGAAAACTTTGCCTAAATGGTTAACAGCTATTAAAACGCTATCTTTAGTCAAGCTTCACAATGATATTATGTAAAAGTCCCTAATTGCTTTTCTTTCTCTCAGGACTGAGTATGAGGTTTTCTGGTTTATTTTAAAATATAATAGAGAAGAGAGAAAGGAGAGGCAGCTTTCTTTTGATTTTTCGGCATCTTACTGCCATGTGACCTTATATTCTACCCACGTGTAAAAGGGTAGAGAGATTCATCAGCAACCCATTTTATCATCCCCTGTCAAAAGCCAGCAAGGTTTACATTACTAATCTTTTGTAGTTTAGAATTTTTAAATGCCATCTGTATTTAATAAAATAAGTGGTAACTATTCTTATGATTCAGGTTCTGATGAATCACTCTTAAATTCTGCTATCAAAAATATTTATGCCTCGAGCAAGGCCCCGAGTTCAGTCCTCAGCCCTGAAAAAAAAAAAATTTATGCCTGAGGATAATCTAAAAAGAAGCAAGGGGCTTAGAAAAGCCCAAGCATTACGGTTCAAAGGCATTTCAGGCCTTTGGGCGAAACTCAAGACCTGAATACATTGGTTCCTTGGTGGTTTTGTTTTTTGTTTGTTTTTAATGAAATATCTTTCATGATTCTGTACCTAAAAAGTGCAATTTTATCTTTAATCTTTCTTTAAATGCACAACATGAGTAGAGTGTGAAACTGAATTTTACTCCACCACCTAATCCCTTCCCCAGGTGAAAAGTGTGACAACAGATGGCTGCGCAACAGGTGGGCAGCCGGAGATGAGGGTGAGCCGTGAATGTGAGGTGGCTTATTTCACTGTCACAGTTGAAACTCCTTGAATTGATTCCATGACGGCTGCAAATCGGCTACAAAGGTCATAAGGAGAATTAGGTCGAATAGTTGGAGGCTCCTTCAAGACAATGATTTCTGCAGAAGGATCCAGAAGCCTAGGCAGAAACTCCCCTAAGCACAGCTGCAGATTTTCTGTAGAGGGAAAATGGGTGGTTATACATAAATAGACTTCCGAGTAAAAACTGATAAGCCCACAATTGTATGGGAAGGTCTTCATATAGCTCATTACCCAACATCAAAGGTCAAAACATTATGCTGAACATTTAATGATTCCTTAAGTCATCCAGGAACAGAGATCTACTTGCCAAATATACAAAGCTTAAGGTCACTTCTGTAAGCTATGTGGTGTTGGCAGAGTCATACCACATATTTACTTTATCATGTACAGGTCTTCTAATCAAGCATCCTCATATTCTTTGTGAAAGTGGCTATGATACTCTGTACCATACAGATAATGATGCTACTTTCTTTCATATACTTAAAATACACCAGGGCGTATACATGGCATTAAGTAAAACTTATACATGGCCTTAAATAAAAACTGAAAACATTAAAAAGAAATACCCAGTAATAACTTATTACAGAATTTATCAACAAATACCATAAACTTGAATACCTGAACACATCACTGGAACATCTTTACATCAGTGAAAAACTAACAAAGATGATTTGTATCAAAATATACACCAGTCTTCCAAGACCACTGAACTCACCTAAAAGTAACAAGTTTTGAGCTTCCTTCCCAAGACCTTCTAGATAAGCAAGGATGTTCAGTATACTCTATTAATCTTGAAGTCATCAGTTAGTGACATTCTTATGTCTTATAACTTCAAACGTGGGATAATTTAGCTAATGCAAAATCAGGTAATCATACTCTGCATAAATAGCTTTTGAATTTGAACTATTAAAAAAAGAATTCAGATATGGGCAGATGAAAGAGTAATGGAAGTCTTGACATTCTCAGAAAGCAGTAATTACTTTCAAACAGAGCTTTTTGGCTGCTCTAAGAGGTATTTCAGCAGCCATAGAGGAGGTAAGAGGCTAAGAGGAATACACCCTGGGCTCACACCCATATAGTAGATCCGCTTATCTCACTTACATGCAGAGGAATTCCAATATCCTAAAAGGCTTTGACAACCAGTGCTAAAAAGACAGACCACAATAATTTCAAGAATTCCCAAAACCACAGAAATTACTAGAAGTGCTAACAACAACATACCTGCAATATCTTGCCCAAGGTAAGAGCACCAATGGTTTCTCATGACCTCAATAGCATCTAGATCATCCTTGGATATATCATTATTAATGATGAGGTGAATGCAGGGAATTATCAACTCATTCATCACATTAATGCCTTCTGTTACAGAGTGGTCATCATTTGTTTCAAAGAGAGAAGCTGCTTTGGCATTCAGCTCCTACAGCAAAAAGACAGTGGGGGAGATAAGTCTGAAAAAGATAAATATCTACTTAGCAAGAGTTTAAATAAGTCGTTCCCACATGTTACTGAACAATGGAATCACCTGGGAGATCTTTAAAAACCAATGATGCCACTGGGTACAGTGGCACATATCTGTAATCCCAACTACTGGTGAGACTGAGACAGGAGGATCGCCAAGTTCCAGGACAGCCTGGGCAACTTGAAGAGATCCTGTTTCAAAAATAAAAAAGGATGTAGCTCTGTGATAGAACACTCCTGGATTCAATCCCTAGTATCACAAGGACCACTGATGCCTGATTCCCACCCCAGATATGCTGATTTAATTAGCATATGGGTGACCCAGGCATTAGGATTTTACAACAGTTCCCCAAGTGATTCTAATGCAGCCAAATTTGAGATCCACTGATCTGAACTTACCTGTCAAAATTATGCTTAATATCTGCTTTTACCACAAGACCAATTCAACAGTTCTTGAACTCCACTAAGCATTGGAATCATCTGCAGAAGACACAATGATGCCCAGGGACCCTCCCCAGAATACCGGTTTAACTATTTGGGGAGGGGCCTGAATATCAGGTTTTTATTTATTTTTTGTTTGTTTGTTTTTAAAGAAAGAGGGGCAGGGAAAGAGAGAAAGAATCAATTTTATTCAGCTTTTCATGTGGCTTTTGTTGCTTTGACACTTCATTATGTACATGGTACTGGGGGTTAGAACCCATGTCCTTGTGCATGGCAAGCAAGCACGGTAACCACTGAGCCACCGCTCCAGCTCCTGACTATCACTATGTTTGAAAACTTCCTATGTGTTTCTGACACAGTCTAGGGGTTCAAAACCAACAATGAAAGACTAAATCCCTATTACTGCATTAATCTGTAAGCTGCATAGGATATTCAAGATGTCAATCTGTATCAAGCAATTAATAAATGCATGGCTCTGATAAAACTCAGATCTGTCAAATCCACTGTGCCCACTTTTGATTTCTTTCTTTTTTGTGTGTGTGTGTGTTTTCTCTGGCCTGTGCCTTTCTTTCTTTCTTTCTTTTTTTTATTAGAAGTATATAGAAATACAGTTGAGGGGGAAACATTATCAAAACATTAGCAATCAATGGATATAAACTTTGTTATCAAGGGGAAAAGCCAGATCATGGATGACCACCTTGGGTTTTACCTGTTGCAGTTTCCCCCAGAATCACTTTTGCAGTTTCAAAGTAGCCTGCCCTCACCTATAACTGATACAGGAAATCAAAGTGTAAATCAGGAAATGAAACTGGCAAGATGAACGTGTCATGACTTAGCATCCTCCACCTGGTTATTAACAAGAACAGGCAGTGGTAGGAATGATCACCTTTTTCTGTGAAGGGCAAATGTGTTGGGTATCGGGGAAAATAAACATGAGCGCACAATATGAAGGAAAATCTTCTAAAGTTTTCTGAGGGACGAAGTGGTACACACCCTTGGGTAGGCAGAGGGGATTAGTTCTTCCTTTCTGTGTTGCTGCTAAATGCAAAACATATCAGAGCAAAAAAAAAATCAGAGCAGGTTTAGTCTCAATTAGTGTGCAACAATGATGCTAACAGGACAGTGGGGTCAACTCTTATGGTTCTTATCTTTTTTTTTTAAAGAGGGGGACAGTGAGAGAGAAAGAGGGAATCAATTTCACTTAGTTTTTCATGTGGCTTTCATTGCTCTGACACTTCACTGTACACGCGGTGCTGGGGTTCGAACCTGCATCCTTGTACATGTCAGATAAGTGCCGTAACTATTGAGTCACTGCTCCAGCCTGATTCTTACCTTTTTAAAAAACTGGAGTCTCTTATAAATCCCTAAAGCTTTCATCTGTTAGCTTAGCAGGGAACGGTAGGAAAAATACCACACTTCTTCAATACATGTTTACACATGCTCACAGTGTGCCAGGCTCTGAGGAAACAGCTGAAAAAGAGCCTGTGTGGGCCTGGAGAGGTGGCTCAGTGGTAGAGTGCTTGCCTGGTAAGTGCAAGGACCAAGGCTCAAACATCAGTTTCCACACATAGTATTGGAAATACAAAAACTAGATGAAATAAATAAAACTGACTCTCTGAAAACAAAACAAAACAAAACAAAAAATAAAAAAGAGCCTATGTGCTAAGTGAATTCACTATGTAGTTGGGAAAGTGAACTCACCAAGTGAAGTGAGATGATCAAAGACACAATGCAGGCACACAGGAAACACACAGAAAGGGATGGCTGACTCTCATCTTAACTTCCACCAGGGGTTAAAGCATGATATTCACTTAATGTAAAAGAACCTAACCCACTGCAAAACTTCTTATGAGAGTTTGCAAAAAAAAAAAAAAAAAACCAAAAAAACAAAAAACCAAAAGCTGATGGAAATAATTATTCTGTTTAAATTATATCTCACCATGGTTCCTACGGCATAGATATACACACTCTCTCCCCACTGCCCCAAGGCTTCATAAACGGTACAAACCAGAAGGCATTTTCTTCGGTATAAAGCAATCACCGACTCCTTCACTCCTCTGCGGGGCCCCTTCATTAGCAGAGCAGCATTACTCTGGTAGGCGTACACCAGGTAGGATAGTGCCTCTTGGTACCTTAGAAAATGAGAAATAAACCACAACTGAGTTCTCTTTCACCAAAATCTAGGGCTTAGACTTAACTGTTCCTTAATACAATAATCTACTTGGCTGCAATTAAGGAAAAATCTTAAAGATGGAGTCAGTTTGGTATCCTTGGCAAAACTTCAGGGCCAAGAATCTCAGCTCTTCTACAAAATGGCCAAGAAACTCAAGGCAAATCAGGAAGCTACTTTGGGCCTCAGTTTTTCCTCTAAAACAAAGAATGGAACTAGATATTCACTGGGGCCCATGTCAATTCAAAATTTCATTTTCTGAGTACATTTTCATTTGTCACAAAGAAAGTCTGGGTGGCTGGGGATGTGGCTCAGTGGTAGAGCACTTGCCTAGCACACAAGAGGCCCTGGGTTCAATCCCCAGCACCACCCAAAGTCTGGCACATATATCTCTTTACTAGTAAATTTATCTTTATTTGAATGGAATTACATATGTGATGTACAGAGCAAAACAGAAGTGAAGCACCGGAGAAAGTGTAGCAATGTATTAGTGACATGTGACAAGGAAGTGATGCATGGCTGTGACTCTTAGTATTCCTAGGTGAGCATCATTAAGTAAAAAGTGTCCTGACAATTTCTTAATGAAATCAAAGGCCAACCACATACTTTCCTTTTTGATAGAGTTCCAAGCCTGTTAGGAGATACACGGATACCTTCCGAAACAAACTATAATCTTCATGCCACTTCTGAAAAGGAATGACTGTCATTAACGATTTGGTCTCAGTACTGTAGTGTTGCATTTCCCACAACTGTAAATTTCAAATTCAGTACAAATATTTACTGAGTACATCTGCTCAGGCCCCAAAGAACAGATACAAACTTTGAGATAAAAAGCTATTCATTCAAGGCTGGGCACATTACACACTTATAATCCCAGCCACTCAGGAGGTTAAGGCAAGAGAACTGCAAGTTCAATGACAGGCAGGGCAACTTAGAGTCACCCTGTCTCAAAATTAAAAATTAAAATGACAACAACAAAAAAGGGACTGGGGTATAGCTCACTGGTACAGCACCCCTGGTTTCAATCTCCAGTACTGCAAAAAACAAAAAAGAAAAGAAAACCTATTCAGCAACGTGTAGAATAAAGGTCTACCACTGACCTTAATTTTCAGTGTTCTATTTCTTCCACTGAGAAGTAGAAATATTTCACATGAGTTTTAGAATTTATTCTCTGAATTTCCAATATCCATATCAAAGTCATTCAGCTCTGGCTTACGTGAATGACCTCTCAGCAAGTCCTGACAAGACCATCCGGATATGGGGAGGATGGAAGGACAAAACTGTTGTGTGTCGCACAGAACCACAGTGTGACAACCACATCTTGATGGCACAATATAGTTTTACTTAGAATACAATGGCTTCTTTTTAAAAATTATAGCTGTATTTATTTTAATACATATTAGAAAACCATCATTTTTTAAAAACCCAAAAGCAAGATTTCAAGAATTTTATTGCCTAGGACAAGGCTCAAGTAGGTACTTGAAATGAAATTGTGTCATTCTAACAGAAGCACGGAAATAAAGAGAACTGCTATTTTAAGGGTAAGCAAAGACCACTGATCTATTCTTTCCTGTTTTTGTGGGGCTGACAGAGAAATAAGTCAGTCTGTGATAACACAAAACTGTTAACTTTGCCTCAGTACCATTTGCCTCCAGAGTTAATATTTTGCTTTGTAGATTAAACAAACAAAAAAAAACAAGACTTCACCTTGTATTCTTCCATATTCATGTCATCAGGACCAATTTCCTTCAGTTTAGCCTGAGCCACCTTCATAATACTGATTGATCTGCGTGGGAGACAGTTTGGTAAGCAATGAAAGAGTGCCAACCAAACCTCCTCTTGGAGGAATTAGTCTGGCCTGAACCAGATGGAGAGTAAATCACCTGAGTATTCCCTTCTTACCTTTCATCGTAGCTAAGATTTTTATCTGCAAATTGTTCCAAAAGGGTCCGTTCTACTATTCTTTTGGGTGCATCATTTTGGAAAAAGTAGACAAGGACGTGCTGAAGTCGAGGGTCACTGTGAGAGGTGGGGGTCTCTTTGGAAAGCTGATAGAGCCTAGAGTATTCTTCATGGAATGCCTATTAAAGACAGAATTAATAGTTAGAAAAGGCTGCATTGTGGACTTCTGCACACAGAAATTGAGGCCCAAGGGCTAGAGGGTCTCATAACTCCATGATAATTCTAAGGAATTCCTCTTGTTGAAGAATTACAAAAGCAACTAGGGAATCTTTTAAGTTCTCTGCATATCGTAGAGGATGAAATGTCCTAGCATTCTGGCACCAAAAACAAAAAAACAAACTCATTTTTCTCAAGAAGTTCTTAAAAAACTAAAAATATTTAGTTAAATTTAAAAAAAAATCCATACATATGCAATTTAATTCAAGAATCTTAAATTTTATACAAATACCTTTAAAAGCATGACATACTTTCTTACTGTAAGGGCCCCAAATTTCAAAGGCACAATATCACAGCTTTAGTAACTGATGTCTCCTAACAACAGCAAGTGCCCCTGTAAAGCTAGGTGTAGCAGAGAATGGCACTGCTAGCTGGGTTAGTGCCAAGAGGAGAGGAGCCAACATCACAGTGGGATAGCTTGCTCATCAGCTGGACAGGAAAGGGAGTTTTATATTTCACTTGAATGATATACATTTAAAAACCCATTTCCCCACACTTATAGAGTTATTACCCCAATATTATATCTAGTTAAGTATGACAATTTTAAAAACAGAGATACCTTAATAAGCCCTGCTTCAGACCCATCTCGGTCAAAGGTCTGACGGGCTTTAGCTATGGCCAGGATGACCCCTTGCATGGCAGGGCTCAGCATCACCTACCACAAGAAGGCACAAAACAGAGAGAAAAAGGAAAGAAAGGTTCAAAAGAAGACTATGAAAGCAAGGTGAAGAGAGTGCTGAAGGAAAGTAGAGCAGTGTGCTCCTTGGCCAGCACTGACAGTAAGTAAAGTTTCAAACCCCTATTCCCATGTGCACGCACAGCCTCTGCCCCTCTACAGAACATCAACACCTTGCCCAAGATGAGCTATTTCTCTCCTATATATTTCTAATTGAGCAAGATGAAGAAAGATGTATGTCCAAAAATATCTCTAATATGGCACTGCTGAAGAATTGAATTAAATTATAGCTCTCAGAAGGGAATTATGTAAGATCCAAATTACAATTTAGTTCTGTAACTGGGTGTATAGCTTAAATACACAAATACTTTAGAGTTTTATTAGGATAAATGGCACATTAAAACAGTCTGGAAACTAGAAGATACACTAACATGACTACAAAATGAAAACCTTCCAATAAGTTAAAAAAAAAATTAAAACTCCCATAGGAAAAAAACAGAAATTGGAGAGACAGGATTCATGATTATTTACATGCAATGAAACTGAAATGGAGACAACCTTGGGACTCTACACCTTCTTGATAAACTTTTAGAACTGAAAGCAAAACAACTTTAATCCAGACATTTTACTCACTGGACAAATTTCTATTCAAAGGAAATACAATGGACTAATATAAAAAAACAAAGATTCCCTAGAAGACAACTTTTGTCTATAATACCAGAAAAGGAACTCGATTCTACCTTTCTCAGCCATCTAGATTCTGCAGTGGTCCCCCTAAGTATAATCCTGAATGGATATATATATATATACACAGAAGCAGTGCACAGTAAAAAACAAAATTATCGTTTAAAAAATGGTAGTTAAGGTCAAAATTATATAGCCCTTCTTGTAAATCATTTGTTTCAATAAAAAATATTAGCTTTTGCCAGACATACCCCCCACCCACCAGTACTGGAGAATAAACCAGTACAGGAGCACTTAACCACTAAGTCATTTCCCCAGCCCTTTTTGAGACAGTGTCTCACTAAATTTCTTAGGGCCTCAATAAGTGGCTGAGGCTGGCTTTGAACTTGCAATCCTCCTGCTTCTGCCTCCCAAACTGCTGGGATTATAGGCATGCACCACTGTGCCTGGCTGTCAGACACCTTAAAAAGTATACTGTCACATGAGAAGGGAATATAAGACTAACAACAAACAGCTAATTCCTACACTCATCTCTGTACCTCCTCATCATATCCATCTGCATCAGCTCTAACCAGAATCCTTCCCACACTGGGAATTTCGACTTCAGAGACCTCAGAATTAGGCTGGGCAGCAGACTCTGCATCATTAGTCTTTGGGGGCTGTTCTGACTGCTCTGCAAGGTTTGTTTCCTGGGGCATGGGCTTCTCAGGTTCAGCTTCCTTAAGCTGTGGCAGCAGAATGGGAAAAGAGTAAGAAAAAAAAAAAAACAGGAGAAATAAAGAAGGACTGGTTAAATGCAGAAGAGACACAGAGTAACAGAAATGTGAGAGAGCTGGCAATTACTGTTGAAAGTCAGACCCTCTGGAACCTGGGCCTCCTAGTCAGTCTCACCTCACTCAGTGCTGCTTCTACACCATTCTTCTCATAGGCATGTGCTGTGTTTGCAATAGCTTGGGCAGTCTGTTCCTTTACAATCACAGCATGCTCAGACGACAAGCAGCGCACCCCATGGGAAGAGGCTGCTGGAGGCTCTGACAAAGAATCACACAAAGACATTAGCTTTTACTGATAAATAATGATTAGGACACTCTGATATCAGGCATGTAGAATGGACACACAATTTAATATACAACACTCATAACACACCTTTTAAAAAGAAATTAGTGATTACAAGAAATGGCTATTTTGGCAAGAACCCACTGATGATTCTGTAAAATTTACTATACTCCCAACTTTGTTGTATTTCCCCCCAAAAAAGCTTCCCACAAAATACACCTGTTACGAAGATCTTTGGAAGTCAGCTTTCATAAAATCTACCTATCAAACCTATCAAGGTTTCTCTCACAACCTGGGAAATTAGCAAAACTATATGCATAAAGGGCAGGTAGTCTTTCTGATATTATTTCTGCTCATCCTCAGAATCATATTCTAAAGCCAAAATTCATTGTTTCAAGTTATACAATACCAACTCTAAATGAAACATATTGTGAAGATGAGGCATCGCTTGGTCAGCTGAGGTGTACAGGGCTGCCTGGGAATACAGCTAGCATTTTATTAGAACACTGATAAAAGCTCTTCTCAGATACCTTGTGAGGTAGAGAAATCCTGTGATGCTGAGCTGGTGGAGGATTCCATTTGAGGAATTTTGCAAGACTGCTCTTCTTCCCACTCTTCTACTTCCTGCTCAAACCGCCAGTTATCTTCCTGAATATAATGCTTGAGTTCAACTGACAGTGCTTCCACTTCTAACATTTGATCTGCTTCATTTGGGGCTGCCTCTGAGAAAAACCAAAGACAGAGTTAAATGGAGTACCATTCCCTAAGAATCAAAAGGTCCTTTCCAGAATGGAAAAAGGCAGAACATTTCAACTTTTGTCTTGCCCCTAACTAACTATACATACACATATAATTCACCAGAAATACTGACATCAAGAATACAAATGAGGGGCTGGAGCAGTGGCTCAGCGGTTTCGGTGCTTGCCTGGCAAGCATGAGGACCTGGGTTCAAACCCCAGCACCACGTACACAACTAAGTGTTGGAGCAACTAAGGCCATGTGAAAACCTAAATAAAGTTGTTTCTCTCTTTCTCTGTCTCTCTCACTGTCCCTCCCTCTCTCTTTAAAAAAAAAAAAAAGAATACAAATGATGATAAATGTTGGAATGGATGTGAAGAAAAATGAACACTGTTATACTACTGGTAGGATTGTAAATTAGTACATGCACTATGGAAATCAGTATAGAGGTTCCTCAAAAGAGTAGGTATGGAACCACCATATAACCCAGATATACCACTCCTTGGTATTTATCCTAAAGAATTAAAGTCATCACACTACAGCAACACATGTATACCCATGTTTATAGCAGCACAATTCATAATAGCCAAACTATGGAACCAGACTAAGTGTCCACCAACAGATGAATGGATAAAGAAAATGCAATATATATAACAAAATAGTTTTATTCAGCCATAAATAAAAATGAAATTATGGCATTTGCAGGAAAATGGATGGAACTAAACACCATTATGTTAAGCAAAATAAGCCAAATTCAGAAGGTCAAGGGTCATTATTTTTTCTCTCAGATGTGGAAGCTAGAGAGGATAAAGGAAAAAAAAGAGGGGAGTGGTAAGGATCTCAGGAAAATCAAAGGGAGATCAGTAAAGGGACAAGACCAGGAGGTGGGAGGAGAAGAGAAAAGGGAAGTGCTGAGGAGTGATACTGGTCAAATTATATTATTACACTGCATGCATGTTCAAATATGTAACAATAAATCCTACTTATGTACAACTATAATACACCAATTAAAATGTGGGAAAAAAAGAAGTATTGACAATAGAAGGTGAGAAAACACAGCCTATCAGTAACAGTGCCTGGCATATTAACAGGCACTTATTAAATACATGCTAAACGAATGAATGAATGAATGATGCAGAGTAAGGATTTGAAATCATGGTCAATCACTGGGTACGCTAAGTATTTCTTGGAAGTTTAGAAAAATCATTAATACAATGGAAATTTCAAGCTAAACAGTTTTATCAACTGAATGAACCATTGCACTTATTATTGAAAAGAATGTCCACCTATCTCAAGAAAGTTAAATATAAATTTCAAGGTATTTCTATTTCCTCAAATTTCACACAATCAAGTGCTATTATAAAGCAATATGCAGAGTCCCAAGATGGCAACCTATGGCAGAGCGGAGTGAAGAGACTCTCCATGAGGGACACAAACGGCGGGAGAGGTGCCTTACTGTGAGATGGGTGGATGGCAAGATTTCTGCCCAAACTCATTACTATCCAGGAAAGGAAGCTTAGTGACATGGAGGGTGGATAACCTGAAAGTGCTGGAAATCCCAACTGATAATTTTCCAACACCAGCTACCCAGCTGGCAGCAGGCTAGGAATCTGCCCCGGAGAGGAGGAACACTTAAGTAAACTCAGACACAGGGTGAGCTCAGCAGAGCCTGGGCACAGGACTCTGGTGCCCCGGGGCTGCAACAGAAGCAGGAACAGAGGGACGGCTTTAATACACACAGACTGGAGTCCCCTGAATCTGATCGCATGAAGAAGCAGGGTGGCTCTGGAGGGCAGTACATGAAACTGCTTAGTCAACAGTGAACACAAAACCACCAGATAGAGATGGGAATAGGGAGCGCAGTCCAGAGGTGGGGCTCCAGATCCCCAGTGTTTTCACTGTCCGCCCTGGGGACTCTGGGCCTGGCGGACTCTCCCTACTGGTCCAGCAACTCGCATTTAAAGGTTTCCTGCCTACCCTGTTACACCCTCGATCTGTGGGTGGAGACAGTGTCCAGGATTCTGCTCAATAGGACCTAACACCCTGGGCGGGTTAGGTTTTCAGGTCCAACAGATACTGCATGAAACTCTCAGGTGGGGCAAAGGCTAGCATCAGCCTCAGGGACCTATGAACAGAAGGGGTAGCCTGGATCCAGTGCTTTCCTCTACTTTCAGACCCTGAATTCTATAAACAGAAGCAGTCCCATATGTCCTGGGTGCTCCAAATGGAACTGGGATTCCACATCCAGTAGTGGTTCATTTGAGACCTTCAGAGACGCTAGCTGGGCTAGCGTCTTCTTCATGCCTGCCTCCCCTTGCTGGGGTTATGACTGCCCCATACATCATCTCTTGGGGCAAGTGGGGACCTCAAGATACTCAAGAGTCAGGTGATAATGGTCCCAGGTGTGCTCAGTTCAGGCCAGCCACTCTCCTTGGAACAGCAAGTCCCACACAGCTGCACCAGGATCTACAAGACTCCCAGCGGCTCCTGGGTCCCCGGGTGAAGTGGGACAAGAGTTCGGGCAGGCAGACACTAAAATGCCCAAGAATGCAACTCGGGTGGCCCTAAAGTCTGTTCTCATAGTAAGCAGGGAAGGTGAACGTTTGCAACCCCTCTACAGGAGAAAATTACTGGGAGGCCTCCTGGGAATCTCACTGTCAGCTGAGATTACCAAAATTCATCCCCTCCAATAAACTCAACTGGGAAGTGACTCCACCTAAAGGTCACCTATGAACACATACCCCCACGGTACATTTTTTATTATAGTGGTAATAATTCAGAACCTTCCCAACTCCTTTTTTTTTTTTGTTTTTTGGTCTCTGTTGTTGTTCTTGGAATTGGTATTCCTTAGTTTATGTATTTTGTGTGTGTACGTGTATGAGTGTGTGTGTGGTTGATTGATTTTTATTGTTGCTGTGATTTTTTGTATTTGTCTGTTGTGTCCATATTGCTGGGGTTTGACCTGTGGCAGTCTGCAATATCGCAAACCAGTCCTCAGTCTCTTTGGGCTGAAAAGACCTCCAGTCTTTACTACCCGCTTCTTCCCTTTACTCTGTCAATTCCTAAACTGTATTCTGATCTGTCTCATTCTCCCTCAAAGTCATTACCTCACTCTCTCCCCATTTCTATCTTTTCCTTATTTCTAGCAGAAGAGCCTACATCATCTCTACTACCTTGTAGCTCTATATCCCAATTCACAAGTTGCACACTACCTGCCTAACTCATTCCCTTTGCTCTCTAGACTTTTTCGCCCTCACCTACAGAGGTCCTGGTAAACTGAAGTGAACAGCATACTTGAAAATGGGAGTTTGCTTGCTAATCAAGTATAGTGTGAAAGCTATCAAGGAAGAAAACTGCTAATCCAATTGCTCCTATAGGTGCTAATCAATGCTGTAACAGCTACAGTTGACACTGGTGTCTGTAGTGGCTGCACTTATTGACTTCTATCCCCTTCCCCCTGAGGTACTAGAAAACCTAAAGGTCCACAATACTTCACAGACTGGGAACTGTGCTACCCAAATTGTACCCCAGCCCAACTAAGCAAAGAAATAAAAAGCTCTGATACCATCAGAGCCCCCAAGAGAATTATTCAGTGTTGGACCTCAAGCCACACTCCCCGAAACTGAAAATGAGGAAAAAGGGAAACAATTCTTCAACTCAACTCCATAGCTCGCCACCTATGGTGTCCATGGTCGGGGTCCTAGATGAAAACCTAGAAAAATGTATCAACAATATGATTAGTAATGCAATCAAAGAATTAAAATATGATTTAAGGAAAGAGATAAGAGAGGAATTTCAGGAGATGAGAGACCACATATATAAAGAACTACACATTCTAAAAAGAGATATAGCAGAGCTCTTAGAATTGAAGAATACTGTCAACCAAATCAAAAGCTCATTGGAAGATACTAATACCAGAATAAACTCAGTAGAAAATAGAATCTCAGCTCTGGAAGAATGAACATCAGATAACGAAGACAGGCTGAGGAACGATGAGTTCAAGAAGAGCAGACAAGAAAAGAAACTTATTGTGTATGATCACAACTTCCAAGTAGTGTTTCACAAGATGAGAAGAAATAACCTGAGTAATTGGAATCGAAGAAAACATTGAACAACAGACAAGGGGCATTAGGAAACTTCTAAGTGAACTTGCCAAGGAGAATTTTCCCCATATCAGAATTGATCCAGAAAATCAAATTCAAGACATCTATAGGACATCAAACAGACCTAACCAAATGAGAATTCGAGACCCATCATTTATAAAATGAATAACAGAAATCAAGGAAAGGATCCTAAAAGCAGCAAGTAAAAAACACCAAATCACATTCAGAGGCAGATCAATTAGGATCACTATGGATTTCTCAAATCAGACAATAAAGGCCAGGAGAGCATGGAACGATATTTTTCAAATATTGAAAGAAAACAATTTTCAGCCAAAGCTAATATGCCCTGCAAAATTCAGCTTTAAATGTGACGGGGAAATTAAACACTTCAATGATAAATTCAAGCTAGCAAGGTACATCAACACAAAGCCTGCACTACAGAAAACTCTCAAGGACATATGTCATTCAGAAGAACACACAAACAACTTCCAAAACCCGAAAACAGAAGAAAGTCAATAATCACAAAACACACTAAAAGATATCCAAGATGGCTCAAAACACAGTAATAGTCACAACATCAGGGACCCAGTGGATTCCCATATCTATTCCAACTCAGAATGTGAATGTACTCAATGCCCCAATCAAAAGATACAAATTGGCTTACTGGATCAAAAAACAAAATCCAACAATATGCTGCCTACAGGAGACACACCTCACAATCAAAAATAGACACAGACTGAAGGTGAAAGGTTGGCAAAATGTCTACCAGGCTTGTGGCCCAAAAAAGCAAGCTGGTGTTGTGATCCTTATATCCGATACAGTTAATTTTGACCAAAAACTAGTCAGAAAGGACAAAGAAGGTCACTATATCACAGGAAAAGGAACAATTCATCAAGACGACATAACAATAGTTAACATTTATGCCCCCTGTTACAACCCTCCCAAATATATGGAAAACTACGCAAGGACATTAAATCCCTCATCGATCTCAACACAATAATACTAAGGGACTTTAATATACCATTATCAACAATAGATCATCAAAGCACAAAAAAAAAAAAAATCAACAAAGATATCTCTAGCCTAAACAACTCTATATATCAACTGGACTTAACAGACTCACAGAATATTCCATCCCAAATCGGCTAAGTTTACCTTCTTCTCAGCAGCTCACGGATCCGTCTTCAAAATAGACCACATCCTATTTCACAAAGCTAACCTTAACAAATATAAAAACATTGATATACCCCCATGTATCCTGTCAGACCACACTGGTACGATCTTAGCAATTAACAGCAAGAAAAACAACAGAAAGGACTATAACACTTGGAAATTGAATAATACTCTCTTAAACAAAGAATGGAGAAAAGAGGCAATGAGAACAGAAATCAAGAAATTCTTAGAAATGAATGAGAAATGATGAAACAACATATTGAAATCTCTGGGACAGTATGAAAGCATTTTTATTTTTATTTTTTTAAAGCATTTTTAAAGAGGTAAATTTTTATAGCATTGAGTGCCTTCATAAAAAATCAGGAAAGAGCCCAAATAAATAGACTTATGCTCCAACTCAAATCCCTATAAAAAGAGGAACAATTCAATCCCAAACCTAATAGAAGACAGGAAATAACAAAGATCAGAGCTGAAATCAATGAAATTGAGAACAAAAAAAACAATACAAATTATCAACAAAAGAGTTGGTTCTTTGAAAAAACAAATAAGATTGACAGACCCCTTGCCAACCTCACCAAAAGGAAGAATGAAGTGAAGCAAATCAACAAAATCAAAGACGAAACAGAGAGATCACCACAAACTCAACCAAAATCCAAAAGATTATCAGAACTTATTTTGAAAAATTATACTCTACCAAGTTTGATAGTCTGGAAGAAATGGACAAATATCTTGCCACATACGACATTCCCAAATTTAACACGGGAGGACACTGAAATTCTAAACCAACCAATCTCGGAGCGAAATCAAAAGAGTAATCAAAGCCCTTCCAAAAAAGAAAAGCCCATGACCTAATGAATTCATGGCAGAATTCTATCAGACCTTTACAGAAGAAATAACACTGATCCTCTACAAGCTTTTCCATGAAATTGAAAGGGTTGGAATCCTCCCACTTTTTATGAAGCATATATAACCCAACACCAAAACCCAACAAACACACATCAAGAAAAGAAAACTAGAGACAAATTCCCCTGATGAACACAGACATAAAAATCCTTAATAAAATTCCAGCTATCCAGATCCAAAAATACATAAAAAAGATAATATATCATGATCAAGTGGGCTTCATTCTAGGAAAGCAGGGCTGGTTCAACATACACAAATCAATAAATGTAATTCACCACTTAAACAGAATTAAAAATAAAAATCATATAATCATCTCAATTGATGCAGGAAAGGCCTTTGATAAAATTCAGCACCCATTTATGCTCAAAACTCTGGAGAAGATAGGGATCAAAGGAAGATACTTTAATTTTGTAAGAGCCATTTATGACAGACCCATAGCCAACATCATGCTTAATAGAGAAAGACTGAAAGCATTTCCACTGAATGCAGGAACAAGACAAGGATGTCCACTTTCCCCACTCTTATTCAATACAGTCCTTGAAACCCTAGCCAGAGCTACCAGGCAAGAGAAGGAAATCAAAGGAATTTAAATAGGGAAAGAGGAATTCAATATGTCTACATCTGCTAATGACATGATCCTATGTCTAGAGAAGCAATAAGCTTGACCAGAAGACTCCTAGAGCTTATAAACAATTTCAGCAAAGTGGCTGGTTATAAGATCAACACTCATAAATCATTAGCTTTCCTATACTCCAGCAACCATTCCACTGAAGAAGAAATCTGTCCCATTCATAATTGCCTCAAAAAGGATAAAATACTTGGCCATCAATCTAACAAAGGATATAAAGGACCTCTATAATGAAAACTATTGAACATTAAAAAAAGAAATTGCAGAAGATCTGAATAGATGGAACAACATTCCATGTTCTTGGTTAGGCAGAATCAACATAATCAAAATGGCCATTCTACTGAAAACCCTATACAGATTCAATGCAATCCCCATCAAGATACCAACGACATTCTTCACTGATATAGAAAAAGCAATTCTCAAATTCATATGGAATAACAGAAGGCCCAGAATAGCCAAAAATTACTAATCAAGAAAGAGGAAGCAGGAGGTGTCACAATTCCTGTCCTGAAAATATACTATAGGGCTACAGTAATAAAAAGAGCATGGTATTGGTATCAAAACAGAAATGAAGATGAATGGAACAGAAGATACTGAGACAAACTCTCAAATCTTTAACCATCTGATATTTGATAAAGGGGGCAAAAGCATAGTGTGGAAGTACAGCCTATTCAACAAATGGTGCTGAATAAAATGGACAGCCATGTGCAGACAACTGAAATTGGATTCTTACCTCTCTCCCTGCACAAAAAAACAAATTAAAATGGTTCAAGGACCTGGAAATTAAACCAGCAACTATATAATTGCTTGAAGAAAAAAATAGGATCAACATTACATGACATATTGTCAGCACCACCTTCCTTAACAAGGCTCCCATAGCACAAGAATTAAAGTCAAGAATAAATGAATGCAGGGTTGGGGATTTAGCTCAGTGGCAAAGCGCTTGTCTACCACACACAAGGCCCCAAGTTCAGTTCTCAGCCCTGAAAAAAAAAAAAAGGAAGAAATGAATGGAATGCCATTAAACTAAAAAGCTTCTGCACAGCTAAACAATTAGTCAAGAGTGTCAAGAGAGAACATACAGAATGGGAGAAAATCTTTGCCTGCTACACCTCGGACAGAGGACTAATATCCAGAATATACAAAGAACTCAAAAAACTGAACACCAAAGCCACAAATAATCCAATCAATAAATAGGTTAGGGAGCTAACTAGAAATTTCTCAATAGAGGAAGTCCATAAAGCCCATAAACATATGAGAAAATACTCTACATCACTAGCAATCAGAAAAATGCAAATCAAAACTTCACTGAGATTCCACCTCACTCCTGTCAGAGTGGCAAAAATGAAGAATATGAACAATGACAGATGCTGGAGGGGTTGTGGGAAGAGAGGAACACGTCCACACTGTTGATGGGACTGCAAGCTTGTACATCCACTCTGGGAAGCAGTGTGGGGACTCCTCAAAAAACTAGGGCTGGGGGGTTTGGGATTTAGCTCAGTGGCAGAGCGCTTGCCTAGCACGCGCAAGGCCCCGAGTTCGGTCTTCAGCCCTGAAAAAAACCTAGGGCTGGAACCACCTTATGACCCAGCTATCCCATTCCTGGGTATTTTCCCAAAAGAGCTAGAATCAGCATATTACAGAGATACAGTTTCCTCAATGTTCACAGCAGCTGAATTTACTATAGCTAAATTATGGAACCAACCTAGATGCCCCTTATTAGACGAGTGGATTCAAAAACTGTGGAACATATATGCAATGGAATTCTACTCTGCTATTAAAGAGAATGATATCATGGCATTTGCAGCCAAATGGATAGAGATGGAAAAAATTATCCTAAGTGAAATATCCCAAACTCAGAGACTCAAGGGCCAAATGTTTTCTCTCATATGTGGAACCTAGAATACAATCGGAAACAGACTGAAAGTAGGCTAAGCTAATAATAACCTCAACATGGGTGAATTATTACACAAATAGGGGGACCCTTGCCTATGAAGCTAGCAAAGGGGTTATCAACCCAATGGGAAACGTTCAACTTCTATGAGAAGCCCGACTAACACAGGGGTAAAGTAGGGGAAACATGGGATGGGGGGGGGAACCAAAGGAGGGCAATCATGAACTGGCATCAGCCTTGGCTTGCTCTGTCATTATGCATGTGATCATGATTATGTGGCCACGATTCCCTCCTATATGTATGAATATGTTGAACAAATAAAAAAAAATAAAGCAATATGAAGCAATGGTTCAGATGCTCCATAATACTGGCTCATTAGAAGTTATGAGGAAAAACTGCAAGCATATTAAGGACACATTAAATCTCTTTCTAATTCTGTGTCCAAAGTTAAACAAAACCTATAGCAAAACAATACATTCACTTACTGGGTGCTATTAACTTGCCTTTACTCTAAGCAAACAACAGCTTCCACTTGTGTGTTTCTATAATATAAAAATGAATAATGCAACTTCCTATACACAACCAATAGATAGTACAGTCATTTGCACAATAATTCCAACAAGTAGCTATTCCTTAACACTGTAAACATGTGACTTTGAACACTGGTTATTACTACATAAACATTCTTTTTGTCCCATGTTCTTCAACCACAATAGCAAGTCAGGAAGATAATGTGCTGCCTGGATAAAATGCCTTACGTATTTTCTTGCTTATGTAACATAATAAAGTTTGAGTACTAAATGAAAAAGCCCCCTACCCCCTTTTTTTCCTGCTGGTATTTAGGATTGAATCCAGGGCCTTGCACATGCTAGGCAAGTACTCTGAGCCATATCCCCAGACTTTTTATTTTATTTTGAGTCAGGGTCTCACTAAGTTATTCAGGCTAGCCTTGAATTTACAATCCTTTTGCCTGTTTCCCAGGAAAAAGCCTTCTATCATACAGGTAAAATGCTGATCATAAGGCCTCTCACAGAACATGTGAAAAGATAGGGAGAATTATGTAAACAGAATTAGGAGTCAGATCTGGATTTGAATCTAGGGCCTGACACTTATTTACTGGCCAAATGAGTCTAGTCAATTATAGACCCCCTGAAAGCTTGTTAACCAGCAGGAAAATGAGGGTAATAGGGATTTCTAGCCTGTCTACCTTCCTTTTAGAGTTGTAAGATATTACAGATACAAATTTGAAAGAATGTATTAAGGAATAAAATACTAGTTAAGTGATAATTATCACTAATCTTTGTATTATAAGAAATATGAAACTGTTTAAGAAAATACACTTTTAAAATTTAGCTCTTCTCTAAAGGATGCAAAAAGGTATTTGCAAGGATATCACTAAAAAGGTAGGTGGGAGTCAGACATAGTGGCACAGCCTGTAATCCCAGTGGCTTGGGAAGCTGAGGCAGGACGACTGCAAGTTCAAAGCCAGCCTCAGCAACTTAGTGAGACCCTGTCTCAAATAAAAAATAAAGAAACAGGCTGGGGAATGTGGTTCACTAGTTGTGTCCCTCAACTCAATCTCTGGCCCCCTCCCCTTGAAAAAAAGCAGGAGGAACTAGAAATAATTAAAAACTATTAATAGGAGGCTGATTAGATGCAATGGTCATATTATGCAGTTATTAATAAGAATGAGGCTCAGGCTGGAATGGTGGCTCAGCAGTTGGAGCATTTGCCTGGCATGTTTGAGGACCTGGGTTCAAAACCCAGCACCACACACACAACTAAGTATCGGAGAAACAAAGGCCAGATGGAAAAATAAAATTGATTCTCTTTCTCTCTCTCCCTCTTTCTTTAAAAAGAAAATGAAGAAGAGGAATGAGGCTCCACTTATAAAACTGTAGAGGATAACTACACACTGAAAACAGGTGCGGAACTTAACAAAAAAATATCCCATGGCAGGGTCAATGAGGGAGAGAAAATAGGTAAATAAATCTAGCATACACATAGAAATTTCTTGAAAACTACACAGGACACTTACAGTGTATACTTATTGGGGAATGGAACTACTGGTCAAGGATGGCAGTAGGAAAGTACTCATTTTTCCTTTTTATTCCCTTTTCTATTGTTTTTATCTTTTAAATGCATTATTACATAATCATAAATTATAGTTTAAATGTTTTCAAAAGAAATATAAGACTGTTCCCCGCCCTGGGGAATACAGATTTTCTCCAATGTCTAGGTTCTATTATAGATCTTTTTACCTGCATTAAAGTGGGGTAGCTTGTCATTAATATACATCAGACAGTAAGCACTAACATTTCTCAGGCCCCCATAAGAATCTCTTTCAAGTTCTTCCCAGGAAGATTCAGTAACAGAGATATCATTGTACTTCAGCCAAATCTGCCGGGGTTGATTATAGATATAGGCCCAGTAGTGTCCAGCATTTGCTTGTCCTTCATGAACAAGAACTGCATGTAAGCGATAAGGCACCTGCAAATCAGAAAGGAAATTCCTCAGATTAAGCAAAGTAATTCAACAAAAGTTTAGATTATAAAAAATGCAAAACTTCCCAACTATCAGATAAAAGAAAAAAATGACTAATTATACATGTGCTTGATACAGGGGTTCATATCAAATATTCTGTTAATTTAAGATGAACTAAAAAAAAACAAAAAACAAACTTGGAATCTATCAAGTATACTTCAGTTCCAAAATCTTTAAAACCAGACAGTTGAATGAGATGACCTCTCTGAAAGCTCTTTTAACTCTAAACTACAATGATTATAGATCTAAAACCAAAGATAACATAGGTTTATTTACCCTTCCAACTCAAAAGTCAGTTTAACTTGAAAGTGAGTTTAAAAACAGAATAGCCTTAGCTATTCACAATGAGAAAATGTTTACTATATTTGGGATTTAAAAACAGTCTGGCAGCTATCTTTTCTACTCCTATTTTACTAGTACCAAAATTTAAGTTAGCATATTTCGTTATAAATCAGTCACATGCTCCTTAAATTTCTTCTTGTGAGTAAACACCACCTACACCCACTTGTTTCTCAATATTTGAAAAGCATGAATTTTTTTTCAACATGGAAATTAGAGCAATGCTTAAATTCTAAATACTGGTGAAAGAAAAGAAAGTATGTCAGAGAATCAAATTAAACTTACACTTAATCAGTACCTTGACATGTTCTCAATGGTGGCGAAGATTTTGGAAAAGATTTTGGAAAAGAGACAACGGGGAAACCCCGAGATTCACATGGTACATTCCTGTTACGCAACAGAACTGGGCTCACTGCCGTTCTAGAAGCAGAGCTCTCCTCCTGCAGCCATTCTGCCCGTGGTCCATTCACACAGATGCCTCTGCAAGGCCATGCCCAGAATGCTATTCTGAACAAAAATTTGTGTGGACAATAAGAATTTCTACCCTTCCTAACTCCCTTTTGGAATTTAAGTTACAAGAGATACAAAGCTTGAAAACACGCTGCTAAAAAAGTTTTTCAAAGGACCATGGTACACTGAAAAGGATGGATAACTGGTCCCTAAATCAGTTTTCCCCCACTGCACTCCTTAAATTACAATTTTGTGAGAAACGTCTATTTATATTTGATAGCAAACCTTTCTACAAGATGAAAAAATACCACATGGCAGAATCAAAACAAGGATGTTTTAGGTTCTACTGCAGGTAAAAGACACATTACTTTCTTTAATCTAATCTTGTTTACTCCTTTTTTATGTATGTGGTCCTAAGGATTGAACCCAGGGCATTCTATCACTGAGCTACATGCCCAGTCTTCTTTATTTTGAGACAGTGTCTTGCTAAGTTATCCAGGCTGGCCTAAAACTTGCAATCCTCCTGCTTCAGCCTCCTGAGTAGCTGGGATTATAGGCGTGTGCCACCGCAACCAGCCTAAGTTTACTCATATCCTGGAGATTCCCATTTGATTTCAAAGAAAACTATCATATTTTCTTGTATCTACCATTAGCACATGAAATGACTACTTTCCCACCAATTTTCATTCTACCTGACAAAGGAGAGGATCACAGTACATCTGCTCAATAGTCTGGGTGATGCTTGCAATACAACTCTTTAAATCTGTTAAAAAAGAACATTTCGTTAAAATTATCTCATTCAACTAAGTAGACAGTGTTGCTTATCTGTACACACAGTTCTAAGTTTCCTGCTATGAACCAAAGTAGCAGTTTTTTAAAGCAGCTCATGTTTTAGGTTATGACACCAACATTTCTGTTCTGGGGGGTATCAGGGATAGAACCCAGAGGTGCTTCACCGCTGAACCACATCCCCAGCACCCCTTCTTTTGTTTTCAATTTTGATATGGGGTTTCACTAAGTTGCTTAGAGACCCACTAACTCACTGAGGTTAGCCTTTAACTTGCAAACCTCCTACCTCAACCTCCTGAATTGCTAGGATTACAGGCATGCAATATGATACCTACCTATAACTTCTTTCTTTCCTTTTTTATTTTTTTTTAAGAGAAAGTGAGAGAATCAATTTTATTTATTTTTTCATCTGGTTTTTATTTTTCTGACATTTAGCTGTATATATGGTGCTGGGGTTCAAACCTTGCACATGCCAGGCAAGTGCTCTACCAATCCAGCCCTGACTAAAATTTCTTTCTTTTTCTTTTTTTTTTAAGAGGGAGAGAGAAAAAGAGAATCAATTTTTATTAAGTTTTTCATTTTCACCTGGTTTTCATTGCTCTGACCCTTAGTTGTGTCTATGGTGCCAGGGTTAGAACCTGGGTCCTCACGCGTGTCAAGTAAGCGCAATACTTCTGAGCCAGAGGAAACTTGATTAGGAAAAAACTTAAATGGGCCACTGATCATAAAACACTATGTCTCAGTGACAAGACCTGAAATGAGACAGGGCATAAAATGGTAGGGATATATTTCTCTAAATAACTTGAGAGGAATTGCAAGTTTTATCTGTCTTTGCTCCTTAAATAAAAGGAGAAAGGGGAAATGGATAATCTGAGCAACAGGGCAATGAAGCCAAACAACTTTTAAGAACAGAATGAACAATTCAATTTTACATTGTGTGCAACACCTAAATATTCACTGCCCCATTAACCTTCAATAAAGCATGTTTTACATGGAAAAGACTTAAAAGAAGAAACCCAGAGATTCTAAGTTTGGGTCAACAGAAGCCAAAGTTCAGAAGAACTACTGCCTGAAACAGAAATTAGCAGATGTAAAAAATATGGGTTTGGGATTTTGCTCAGTGGCAGAGCATGTGCTTAGCATGCAGGAAGCCCTGGGTTTGATCCCCAGGACTGTGAAAAAGATGGAAAACAAGCAATGATGGAAAACACACAAGCAAGCAAGCAAAGAGAGAAAGGGAAGTTAGGGAAAGAAGGAAATAAGTCAAGAAGGAAAGATGGAAGAAGGGAAAGAAAAGAGAGATGGGAGGGAGAGAGAGAGGAAAAGGTAGGGGAGCAAGAAAATGAAGGAAAGGAAAGAAGGAAGACACATCTCAACAAAGGTGATCACAAATGCCTAGTTTCTTTTTTCCTTTTATTTTTAAAGAGAGAGAATCAAATTTATTTAGATTATTACCTATTTTTTGTTTTTCTGACAGTTGTGTATGTGGTGCTGGGGATCAAATCCAGGTCCCAATGCATGCCAGACAAGCACTCTAACATGAGCCACTGCTCCAGCACCAGAGTGTCCAAGCTTTTACATGTTCCCAGAAAATTTGGAGGAAATCTTAGAGGGATCTTTCCACAGCTATATAAAAGGGAAGTGAACCAATCTTATAGGGCATGAAAGGTGCAAAAGAAGTCACAATTACCAAGTCAAATTCAACTGCCTATACGGCAATGGCAGAAAGTATATATATCCAAGGTGCCTAGCTTCCAAATATTCAAATAAGAAAAGGCAAAGAGTAGTTGATAAGTTATAAGAATGCCAACCTTGTATATCTTGTTCAATCTCACTCCTCCACCTCTGAAGACAAGTCTTAACAAAGTTCTTTTCCTCATCGGTGACGGTTCGAGGAGCTGGGTGTGCAGGCATTCCCAGGGAAGACCGAGGGGAAGTCAGTGGCCTACTTGCTACCTCAGATTTGTGTACAGAGTCTTCAGGAGAAGAAAAGGTACTTTCCAAATCCTGTGAAGAGCTTTCTGGACTTGTACTGAAAGAAGACAAAAATCATGCTCCTAAGGTAATTTCCAAAATAAACTTTGCCTAAATTAATGTGCTTTGGCAAACAAGCTGCTAAATGAAAACTATTATTTAGTGAGTATTACCCCTATGAAGATATTAAGCCAAATTATTTTCCTTATATGAATTATTTCACTTAATACAACTTGGTTATGAAGCAGATACTACCACTATCCCTATTTTATTATGCATAAACCTAATGTTTAAGGAAATGAAGAAATTTACCAAAGTCCATTCAGCCAGTGGGTGATAGGGATTTAAGACAGTTCTGCTGAGTTTATGGTTCATGGTTTTTAACCAATTTCAATGCCTCCTCCTGAAGAACCAGAGGACTGGAAGGATCAAGGAGTCAAAGACCATTTCCAAGATATAACCATGTAAAGTGTAACTATTCATCCAGGAACAAAATATATAGAAACAAGGACAATGAAGAACACATTCTAAGTGGCCTCTTGGGAGAGCTCAGAGAACAGGACTTCATGTCAAGAATCCCAGTTCTACTACTCCTGAGCTAAATGCCCAAGAAAAGGAATCAGTCTCAGTTAAAACCTCTCACCTACAAAATGTAATTATTAACTTCTTTAAACTAACAAGAGAATTAAAGAACTTCAGAAAATGTTAATTTACCCACTAATCAATCACCATCAGAACAAAACTGCATATAGACATACCAGTGGGAATACAAAGTAAGTTCCTACACAAACTTCCTTTAACTCTGATTTAAAGATACCCTCATTCCTACCTCGGCCCAGGCACAAAATGATGGAGAAGTTCTCTTTCCCCTGAGGACCTATATATATACATATATATATATATACAAATATATATATATATACAAAAATAAGCTCCATATAAGCAAGAGAGCAGATCTCTCAATTTCAGATGTGGTCTTACTCACATATACCCCTGTAAATTTAAAATCTAATAATATATTTATTAATGTGGGTCAAGTTAGGGAGAATTTTTTTTAACATAAAAGTCTTTTTTTAAAAAAATGAGTACTATTATTATTTTTTTTTTTTAAAGAGAGAGGGACAGTGAGAGAGAGAGAGAAAGAAAATTTTATTTAGTTTTCATGTGGCTTTTGTTGCTCTGACACTTTGTTGTGTACATGGTACTGGGGTTCAAACCTGCATCCTTGCAGATGCTATGCAAGTGCCAGAACCTGAGCCACTGCTCCAACCCAAATACTATTATTTTTATTAGCTAGGACACATACACATCAAATGTGATCCAAGATGACCCTACTGGTTCCTTTATACATAAAGACTATTGCACCTGCCTGAGCTGGAATAGAATCAGAAGGCCAGTGTGACACAGCCTCCCTATATCTTCACTATATATACAAGCCCCTCTAGTCTGCCTTCTTCAATTTCTTCCTTCATTCTTCCCTTCCTTTCTTTCCTTTGGGTGGTTATAGGGATTGAACCCAGGGTGCTTTACCACTGAGCTACATCCCTAGCCATTTTGAGATAAGATCTTGCTAAGCTGCTGAAGTAGGCCTCAAACATGCAATCCTCCTGCCTCAGCCTCCCAAGTTGCTGGGATTACAGGCACACACCACTGCACCCAGCTGTCCTCAATTCCTAGCCAGTTACGTCTTATTCTTTGATGCTTACTTAGCTATGCAAACTTTACAGAACATGGGAGAATAAGAAGCCTTTGGAACTATACCACCCATCTTGTGGGCACTGGAGAGAATTAAGAACACTGTCACTCAAGGGAAAATCTCACAGCTCCTTGGATTCTGGTGGAATAAGAGTTTATCAGGTAGAAAGTTGGTAAACAGTTCAAATCAAACCAGAAAATCAATACATACCATTTAAAAAAATCTGTTTTCATTACCTTTCCTTAGATGTCAGCTCAGAAACCGGGCAGTGCACTGAAGGAAGTGGTAAGTTCATACACGTGTCACTTGACAACGGACAGCTCTCTGAGGCAGGTTTTGTACTGGCAAATTCAATAACGTATTTCAGCATGTCTGGGAGTGGGAACCGAGTAGGGCCCGAGCCATATTTCACATACCTAAGAGGCAAAGATAATGGTACTCCACTACCCAAGTTTTGTGTATTTTTAAGACTTGCTGCCTAAAGGTCTATCAAGTGGACAGTCAGTGGAAAGATTTATTCCTATAGGCATATAATATTTCATAGGTTACTCAAACAATCTACAGGGTAAAAACTTCTCTACTAAAGTAAAAACTGCTAACAATCTATTATTTTATATCTGTAGGAAACTTGTCAAATAACTTTTTAAAATTTTTTTATTAAGGAGTTATTGTACAATCATGAATGCACACAAAGTAATAATATGATACACATTTGTTTCAAATGATTAATGTTTTAATGCCATTTGCTTCTAATCACATTATTTTATATTGTAATAACATCATGAATATGGGAAGAGCCAGCAAGAAGGGGAAATACTGAAATTGTGGGGTGAGGGAATGGAAGTGGGAACAAGGAACAAATGAAAGGTTTACATCAGCTTTTTGCTATCAAACGACTCTTAATCAAAATCATGCCAGTTAAGCTTTTTTTTGTTGTCATGTTACATTTAGGATATGGTCATAAAAATAAATTGTTTCTTAAAGGAAAAAATATATATATTACTAGTACTCAAATCTGAAAAATAATTCTGAAAAATAATACTGAAGCATTTTTTTCTTGTTGTCCTTTGGACCAACTACTTCATAATTGAGAAAAGACAGATGCCTGGAAAATGGAATGAGGTATTGATAAAGACCCAGAATTTAAGAAAACTGGCAAACTGTTCTTCTACAGTGCCCTAAGTACCCCATTATTCATATACACATTCAGTGGCACAGACCAAGCTAAACTACTGAAGATGTCTGTGGGATGAGTAAATAAATTTTTTCAAGCATAAGATCAAAATAATAAATACATTAATAATATCTAATATTCTGCCACTAGCACATTACTTTAGACTCACTAAAGAGATTTATGTTCATTAATAGAGAGTTTAAACAGTACGAAAATCAACCTGACTGGTTCCTACAGGTAACCCCACAACTCTGTTTCTATTTTACAAACCAACAGAGTTACTTCACATTTTTTTCTCTGACTACAGGGGAGAAAAGTAACAGGTATGAAACTAGGAATATAGAAAATCATTTGTTTCTAAACCAAAAAAGGATATCATAAAATGAAAATACTAGTGGAAAATAAAGGACGGTGCTACTCAAAGTCAACCACATACAAGAGGACAAATAGCAAAGGCTATCTTAGCAAACAAAGAGAGGAGTCTACCTACCTCCTCCGCATCTTCACTAATTTAAATGAGAAAATAGAATCTGCCTGCCAGAGACACAGCTTTCATTAAAAGGGATCTCAAATATGTAAAGGCAGAGAATTGCTCTGTTCCTCAGATGTTATTTCCTTGTCTTCACTTTTGTTATTATCAGCTTATCTAAACCCTGCTTATCTTCTGAACTTCATATGTGCTACAGCATTAGTAACCTGCTATAGGATTATAAACCATCATTTTACTTCTATAACTCTTCCTAAATTTGTTGCTTTTTCTTTTCTTCTTTTTGTTCAGTACTGGGCATTGAACACAGGGGTGCTCTACTACTATGCTACATCCCAGCTCCTTTTATTAATAATTTTGAGATAGGATTTCATTGAATTGCTAAGATGGCCTTGACTGCCTCAGCCTCCCAAGTCACTGGGATTATGGCTGTGTACCACCATGCCTGGAGGTTTGTTGTTGCATTTTAATACTTACATAAAGCATCTGAGTAAAATTTTTTCTCTAAGAGATTATCTTCAACTTTATGATATGATTATTTTTGTGTTCTCCTACTAAATTCCTTTAGACAATATTTAGGGCCAACTACTTCATACAAGGCAGCACCTGTTCTAGTTAGCAAAATCAAAGCAAAAATGGCTTAAAAAAACTTAACTATAGTGTACACAAGAAATCTTATTTTCAATATTATATCAACATTATCTTAGAGAATAAATGGTGAACATTTTTACTTTTAAACAGTAAAAATAATCTATGCACCCAGTAAGAAAATTCAAATACAGAATAGACCATAAAAGTGGTAAAATAGACCATAAAAGTCATAGACCCCCATCTCAGTTCTACCACTTAATGGTATTCATTAACAGGTTCTTGTGTATTTTCTTAGGAGTGTGACTCATACAAGCAGATATTTATAACCTTTTAAAAATAATAATAATAATGGTATCAATCCTGGCACAGTGGTGCACCACCTGTAACTCCAGCAACTCAGGAGGCTGAGGTACAACGATTTCAAGTTCAAGGCCAGGAACTTAGTAAGACACTATCTCAAAATAAAAAATGAAAAGAGTGAGAATGTAGCTCAGTGGTAGAGTGTTCTGGGTTCCATCCCCAGTACTGCCAAGAAAAATAATAATAAAACCTGAAATTTAACAACCATTTCATTTTAAAACAATATTAATATTATTCTAAGAAAAATGATTCTGGGACTGGAGTGGTGGCACAGTGGTTACAGTGGCATGCCTGGCATGTGCAAGGATCTGAGTCTGAACCCAAACTCCACATACGCAACTAGGTGTTGGAGAAACCAGAACCAGATGAAAAATAAATAAAATTAATTCTTTCTCTCTCTGTCTCCATTTTTTTCTCTTAAAAAACGAAAGAGAGAGAGATAGAGAGAGAGAGAGAGAGAATGCTCCTGTAGTCTATTTTAAAAGCTAAAATAATTCAGGGATGGCGCCAGAAGATCAAATTAATAAGTGAATCACAACTCCAGGACAGGAAACACCTGGAATGTAGGCTCTGAATCACCCGTTTGAAAACCTCCTGTTCCCTCTGATGGACAGAATCAGAGACTCTGGGATAGGAGTCCCCTGTGTTTTTTCTTTGCTAGCAAAGCAATAAAAATTCTTCTTCCTTTTTCTTAAAAAAAAAAAAAAAATCTAAATAAGCCAGATGCCTTATCAGTACCTGGTTCCTCCTGTGTTATAAAATATCAGGAGTGTTTGGTTCTATAAAAATAATTTTAAAACTTCCAGTCTTACAGAGTATCATTAAAACTTTTAAAGTAAACTGCCACACTTAAAAGTCCTGTATATGACTTCCAGGACAGTATCTGAGGAGGCAGTCTTCAGCTTAAGTCTCTAATCAGACAAATAAATAACTGAACACACTACACACTGGAGAACGTCTTCCTGGGTGAGAGGAAGGTAGTGTGTGGAAATTATAGTTCAGTCTGCTGTAGACCTAAGATGGAAAGTGCTGCTCCTTAGGGAAAGAAATGATCTACCAAGGGGGTGAACAGAGATGGGAGGTAGGAGGTGGGAAAAGGGAAATTGTTGGTAGATGAAGTAGGGGAGCCACTGACAGTCTACAGAATTTCCTTTGAAAAGGCAAAGTCAAAGGAATCTATGTAGACTAGAAGGAAAGAAATCTCATAAGGAAATCAAAGTGACTCCACAGAACGGGCAAAACAAACAAAAAGCGCAAAGATTCCTCCATAAGACAAAGGACCATGTATGTATTATAAATATTAGCTCTTTTAATTAGCACCAGCCTAGGCAGAAAAGCATTATTTTTACCTTTTTTGGGCATTTAAAAACTGCTATCCCAAGACAAGCGAAATGATGCACTGTAACAGTTGCTTCTCTCATGTGTGTAAGACAGCGAGGGGAATAGAAAAAGTGAAAAGCTACATACACATAAAATTAGAACATGAGTTGTCCTAGGCATACTGCCAAGAATTAACTGTATGACTTTGGGCCATTTAAATCTCCTGGGACTACCTCTTATCATGGATAATATTAGCTGGTCTTGAAAGCTACTTCACACTTCGAAAAAAAAAATTCTTAAGCTATTTTATGAAATATCCTAGTTATTACTCAAACTCTGAACTAATTTTCAAATATAAACATATCACCTAATCTTCACATTTTACTCTTTATTGTTTATATTTCCAAGCACAAGTATCACAAACTCACCTTTCCAATTTTTGCTGCAGAACTTTTATTTCCTCCTTCAACTTTCGAATACGTTCTCTCTTATTTCGAATAAGCTCCTTGCTCCTGTACATATACCTAAGCAAACAGTAATTCCATAAGCACAATTAATGATACAAAGCCTGTGTGAAATTGAGAAATGAGAATGAAATCTATCGAATTATGCTCTGTCCACATATGAATATACCACATATGAATCCTGCTTATATATAAAATTATAACGTATTAATTAAAATAATAATACCAGAAGGGAGATCACCAGCTAAGTATAGCAATTACATCAGGGGGAAGAAGGATGATAGGGAAAGAGAACATACTGGGGAATAAGACTGATCAAATTATGTTATGTACATGTACAAATATGGCATAATGAATTCCACTACTATGTATAATTATAACACCAAAAATAAAATAGTCAAGACACTAGGAAACTTGCCAGGTAAAAAGCATCTATGAAAAATGTACAGCTAGCCAGGCACGGTGGCACACACTTGTAATTGCAGTGACTCAGGAGGCTGAGACAGCAAGATCGCAAGTTCAAAACTAGCTTCAGCAACTTGGCAAAGACTTGAGCAACTTTGTGAGACCCTGTCTCAAAATAAAAAATAAAAAGGTCTGGGGATGTAGCTCAGTGGTAAATTGCCCCTGGATTAAATCCCCAGCACCCCTTCCCCAAAAGACAAGAAAAAGAAAAATGCACAATATCATGCTTAATGGTGAAAGACAGACACATTTCCCCTAAGATCAGGCACAAGGCAAGGATAACCACTCTCATCGATGCTATTAAATGTTTTACTGAAGGCATATCCAGTTTAATAAGGTAAGAGAAAGAAAAGACATACAGATAGTAAAAGAAGTAAAGCTGCCCCTTAGTTATAGATGACATAACTGCTTAGGTGAAAAATTTCAAGGAATTAAAAAATAATCAGAAAAAGTGAGTTAATAAGATAAAAGAATACAATGTTAACGTAATAAAAGAAAAAAACTCAAATGAACTTCTGTATGCTCATAAAGAACAAATGAAAGGCAGACAAGGTGGCATACACTTGTAATTCCAGCAACTCAGGAGGCTAAGCCAGGAAAATTCCAAGTTCAAGGCCAGCCTTGGCAATTTAGAGAGATCCTTCTCAAAGGAAACAATTAAAAAAAAAAGAAAAAGGCTGGGAAAAGTAGCTCAGTGGCAGAACACCACTGGGTTCAATCCCCAGTACTGGGGAATGGGGGTACAAATAAAAAGTGAAATGTTAAAAAATCATTATAATAACATCAAACGCATGATAAAACATTGTTGAGAGAAATTAATAAAGACAAATAAATGGAGCTACCTATACCAAGTTCATGGACTAAAGGACTCAATATTATGTTATTTCTCCTCAAATAGATCCTTAGGTGCAATATAATCCAAATGAAAATCCTAATAGTAATCTGGTAGAAAATAACAGACTGGGGGCTGGGGCGGTAGCTCAATGGTTATGGTTCTTGCCTGGCATGTGCAAGGACCCTGGTTCAAACCCAGCACCACATACACAACTAAGTGTTGGGGAAGCAAAGGCCATATTAAAAAATAAATAAATAAAAGTGACTCTCTCTCACTTCCTCTCTCTTTAAAAAAGAAAGAAAATGACAGGCTGATAAAATTTATATAGAAATGCATAACTCAAAAACAGCCAATTTTTTTTTATTAAGGAGTTGAGTTGTTGTACAATCATAAATAGGTATATAGTAACAATATATTACTACGGTTTGAACCTAAACCATAGTAACCCACACCTGAGTCTCTTGATTCTTCTATATTACACCACTATAACAGATATAAATGTCCATTTATAAAAATGTGAATTTTCCAGAATTAAATGATTGCATAAGTATTATTTGACATTCTTGGAGGGGGAGGTAAAGAGTTGTTGATTGTCTCCCTAGATCTCTCCCTCTCACATTCCCCCTGCCCCGTCTCTACCCTCCCATGTCTATGGTTCTCCTACAGCCAAAACAATTTTGATACTATCTGATATCAAGATTTAAAACAGAGCCACTTTAATCAAGACAATGGTATTGGCGTTAAGATTAAACCACAGACAAAACAGACTCCAGAAATACATGCCTTCATCTCTCTCCAAAAAATCCCTTATCTCATACTACATATAAAAATAAAATCTAAATGAGCCATAGACATAATATGAGAGCCAAATAACAAAATGACCAGGGGGAAAATATTAGAAAATCTCTGTGACCTTGGGTTAGCAAAAATTTCTTAGAACACAAAGACTACAAACTATAAAAGAGAAATTAATACATTAAATTTCATCCTAACAACTTCCACTCTTCTAGATACTGGTAAGAAAAAGAAAAAGACAAGCACAGAGAGGAAATATTTGGAGTTCTAACCAAAATATATAAAGAACTCTTATGATTCAATATTAAGACAACCAACCCAATTAAAAAGTGAACAAAGGTGTGAAAAGATATCACCAAAAATATATATAAAACAAATGACAACTAATTAAGCTCATAAAAAGATGCTCAACATCACTACTTATCAAGAAAACATAAATCAAATGAAAAATACGATACTTCTACAAACCCACTAGAAGAGCTAGAACTAAAAAGACTTTTAATTCCAAGCATTGGTGAGGATTTGGAGCAAACTTAAAGTTCTCATATTCAACTGGTGGGAATGTAAAATTATACAGTCACTTCAGAAAACAGTACAATAATTTCTCATAAAGAGAAATATACATTTTTTTAAAGAGAAAGACTAATCAACCCTATTTATTTTTTCATCTGGCCCTTGTTTCTCTAACACTTAACTGTACATGTGGAGCTAGGGCTCAAACCCAGGTCCTCATGGATGCTAGGCAAACATTCCAACTGCTGAGCCACAGCTCCAGCCCCAGAAATATACACTTTCATACAACCCAGCAAACCCACTCCTATGTATTTTACTCAAGAGAACTAAAACTACACTAGGGCTTGCATGTGAATGCTCATGGCAGCTTTATTCATAATAGCCTGGAACTGCAAACATTTGACATTATCAACCAAGTGGTGAATGAAAAAATTATCGTGGTACATATATGCAATAAACATTATTCAACAGGGGCTGAGGGTGAAGCTCACAGGAAGAGCATATTCTTGGCATGTACAAAGCCCTGAGTTCAATCCCTAGCACCAAAGAATTAACAAATAAAAAAATACTACTCAACAAAAGGAATGAACTACTGATTTACACAACATTAGGTAAATATCAAAATCATTATCCTAAGGAAAAGATTACAGCCATAACAGGGTACATACTAAATTAATTTCACTAATGCAATATTCTAGGAATGGCAAAATTATAGCATTAGAATACAAGCAGTTGCCAGAGCCTGGGGATGGAGAAAGGTACTAACTACAAAAGGACAAAAGGAATCTTTTGGGTAATGGAAATGTTCTCTATGACTGGGATGACAATTATTTTGATTGCTTACAAAAACATATTGGCAATATGCCTATGAATGGTGACTTTGGGGGAGGGGTGTAAACTGTACCTCAGTAAATCAGACTGCAAAAAGTCTAAAACTCTTTAAGTTTCTCTACGATTCTCCCATTGCCACCCCAGGAGTACAGATAGTATTCAGAATAGAAACGACTATACTATGGCTACTTCCTTAAACCCCCCCCTCCAAAAAAAAGCAGGACTTTCACCTAAAGTCTTGCAACTTAAATCTTAGTCCAGAAATCAGAAGCACCATTTACATTACCCTGGAAGCTTGTGAGAAATGCAAATGCATGGGCCCCAACCCAGATCCATCAAATCCAAATTTGCATATTATCAAGAGTACAAATTATTACATGCTTACTTTTCCTGTTGCATTACATCAGGAAGACAATCACCTAGAAACTTACCTGTCCATATAAATAATTTGAGGAAATTCCAGCTTATTATGAATTTTCTCTGGCTGCCCAAGGGACTGATTGAACTCAAATCTGGAGAGTTCAAAGGTCAACACTGGAGGTAGCTTTGTAAACCAACGCTATGTCCAGGGTGGAAATGTGAGAAAAAGAAACACTAATTTTAGAAAACAATAATAGATTTAAAATATCCCTCACCAAACTTTACTCTTGTGATACAGAATTTATATTCAAATGAAGCTCATACTAGGATATTTTTTTAATCCCAAATATTAAAGGAAATAAACACGTGGAATCATGCTGTCTTAGAGAATATGGTTAAATATTCCTCAAGACTCCAAACACTATCCAGTCAACAGCATTTTATTCAATCATCACCCTTAGAAATAACCTCCCTTGAATATGTTAATTGACCAAGCATCTATACAACTCTTTCATTAAGTGAGTTATCAGTATTCAAAGGAGGTTCAAAACCTGAAGAAAACAGCCTAATCAAAGAATTGGAAATAATGATCTAAACAGCATACAAGTAAGGGGGTAACTGAAGGAATCATCTAAAAAGACTCATATTACACATACATTATGTACTATTTATACTCTAGTATCCATAATTTGAATTCCCCTTATGTCTAAAAAGGAAACTTGAAATAGCCTCATGATTTTGATTCCTTATGTTTCTGAGGGGAAAGAAAAACCCTCTGAATTCCAAAGTACATATGTCTCATAAGAAAGCCAGCGAAGGGCTTGGGATGTAGCTCAGTGGAGGAGCGCTTGCTCAGCATATTCAAGGCCCTGGATTCAATCCCTAGTAACACACACACACACACATACACACACAGCCAGTCAAGATGATGTACAATGGTAAGTTGGCTGTTACCTAGAGTTTCAAAGAAGGAAAACACTGACTTATGAAGAATTCAATTGTCACTGACCCTAGGGAGGAAAGGCATTTCTGTTTAAATCACCTGTGGCAAAGGTTCCTATGAACAGCTTCAAAACCTTCCAAAACCAAAGGTACAACAGAGCTCCCTTCAGTTGCCCTGCTGGCATAACAAGGTACATCCACACAGCTTGTCTGACTACCTCAGGGTAAAATCTAAATAAATAAGCATAATGACTGGTTTGTTTTTTTTGTTTTTTGTTTTCAGCTTCTAACCTCGAATATTGAGGCCGAGTAGTTAGTGGCTATTCCCTCTCTTGTGTAAGAGAATGCCTCACCTCTTGCCCAGATGCTAGGCCTCTTAGGAGAACTTAGTTCTTTCCTTGAAAAGAAGGGGAGACAGTACTTTCTCAGAGTTTCAATACAGCTAATGCACTTTCACAAGGCTCATGTTAGGCTCCCTTTTAGTTCAAGAAAGCTCTTCTTTCTCCTACAGTATTTCCTGAATTGGACTATTGTATAAGCCACAATTATGCCTCAGATATATGATGAAAGAAGAACAATCTAAACTATGTTGTGTTGACAATTATATTGCAAATGCTATTAGTTCTTAACCCACTTGAATTGCAAGATATTAATTACCCTTACTCCCCTTTCTTTCCAACCCACCAAAAAACAAAAACAAAACCCCCACGTAAATAAATGAAAATTAAATTTTAAAAATTGTAAAAGCAAAGGCAGAATTTACAGTTGAGAACAAAAATACCACAATAGGGAAAATTTTCTAAATGGCATACCATAGGAGTTAATCACTGTACTTTTACCCTCCGAAAATATGGAGGCAGTGGGTTCTCCCTACTCAGGTACAGGTAGGCTTCAACAGAAAGAGAGAAACTTGATCATACTTAAAACATTAGAAGCAGCATTCAACCTTTACATGATTAACTCAAATTCATAGTTTTAGTAAAGAATTTATTTATCAAAGCACTAAGACTCACTGACTCATATCAACTGATGAGACTTAAGACAAATTCAAGCTTTAGTCAGTGTAAAATTACTTATTGATAGGAAACTAGTTTGCCTATAAGTTCAGACCTACAATTAATTGGCTTTGTCACCAACACAGCAAGTAAAACTATGCACCTTACCTCTTGCCCATACTTCACAGAATGATCAGAAGGAAGAAGCTCAATGTCACCCTCCACCATGGCCCCTTCCAAACATTCGTGTAAGTTTCGATAACCGTTTACCTGGAGGGGATACTGGCCAAAAGTCTCATTGTTACAAAAGGGCTTTCCTAGGCAAAGAGAGAAAGAGATTTTTAAAAGATATCACTGTAACAATGTAAAGACTACTTTCTGGCTCTATAGAGACAGTAACTTCTTAAATATAGCAGCCTCCTGAGAACTGGTTAACAATTCACTTCAGCCTTGATAGCAACCTCTAACGCACCAGTGGACCCAGACCTGGACTGTTAACAACTGCTGCCAAGGCATAAACAGAGAGACAGATGTGCCTATCTATCAAAGACTTGTGAATTAAGTTTTACCAGGAGAAGCCTTACCTGAACCAGGCCAAAGCTCTAGATCCAACTATCAATTTATAAGAGTAGTAGAAGACAGTGTTAAATATATCATGAGAATGCAAACAGCAAAATTTCAGACTCTGGGAAATATAAACCAAAACAAGTTTCTCAAAAAACCTATTTCAAGGAAAAAATGATGGAGACAGAGTCTGCAGATAATGACAGGAGACTTAAAAGACATATCAACCAATCAAAAATGAATCACATTTGGATATTGATTGAAACAAACTAAAAATAAATTTTTCTATAAAAGTTATGCAATGAAAGCCAGCCCTGGTGACTCACATCTGTAATCCCAGTGACCTGAGAGGATCAGGAAGGAGGATCACAAGCTCAAAGCCAGTATGGGCAACTTAGTAAGACAGTGCCTCAAAATAAAAAATAAAAAGGGGTGGGGGGGTATATGGTTCAACGTTAGAGTACCTGTGGGTTCAATCCCCAGTGCCACAATAAATCAAACAAACTGGGAATTTAAATACTGACTAGATATTTGATATTTTTAAAAATGCTACTTTCTGGAGAAGTAAATGGGTTATGTTTTAAAAACATTATCAAGGACTAGAAGGTAGCTCAGTGGTGGAGTACCCACTTATCAAGCATGAAGTACTGAGTTCAATAAATAAATTTAAAAATAAAAATATTATCGAGGTAAGAGTAGACTGGGGTTAGATGAAGAATGACTAGCTGTGGGCTGATGCAGTTGCTGAATTCAAAGGTTTTTTTATGCTGTTCTATTTATGTATGTTTAAAATTCTCCATGATTAAAAAGAAAATAATTATGTGTCCAGCATGCAGCAGGTTAAGTCTCCATTGTTGACAAGTATTTCTGGAAGTCTAACTTGAAAAGTTTTTTTGAGATTAGTTATTATATCAGAAAAGGCAACATGGAGAAAATTGAATTAAGATCACTGTGTATCTGACATTTGTGTACATCTAAATTTGGGCTGTGAAAATATTAAACAACTTAAGATAACAGCTATGAAATAGGATTGTGCCCACTTTACAGATGAAGGGAATGAGGAACCAGGAGCTCATATAATCCACAATTACACAGATACTAAGAGGTAAAAGCAATATGCAGACCTGGGTTTATGTGACTTCCAAGTCTATTTATTACACTACCTCTCCCAGAGGACACAGTAATAAGGATATCGTAATAGGTCTAGAATTAACATTTGGGGCAGAGAATTTACCTTCACGAACCCCTTCAGTCAGGAAAGTACCATAGAATAGCTGCACCATGGGATTTTCAGATTTGTTCCTGGGATTGCTGGTTTTAAAAAAGGGAGACAACTCTGAATTATCTGGATCAATTTTGAGTACACAATACCCCAGTATCATTCAAAAACAAAAATAGCACATTTTTATCAGCCACAAAGAACCAGCCCAGGTTTATTTTAAAATAAGTAATAGATTAGTTGAACTAAAACATTTATTGAAAAAGTATATGTCTGGCATTGTGCTGAAGAACAAGGACAATATCCCCAGCTTTAAGGAACTTAAAAAGTCTATTAAGAGAGTCACACATGCAGACAAACACATGTTATCTGTATGTATTCATTATATATATCTATATCTGATGATAGATGTATACAAGTTACAAAAGGAATACAAAATAAGAATGAATTCTTGTGCAGCATGATCTACCTTTTTAAGATGTATTTTACAAGCATAGGTTATAACTTAAAGTTATCAGTTAGAGTCCTTTTAATAAAAAGCTGTAGGTTAAGAGGATGGTCTATATCTACAGAAGAGGAAGGTCAAAGCAATGGGGATACATGATGAGGAATAACTCAGTGATTACCACCATATGAGGCTTGATAAAAACCAGCAATTTCTACTTGAGAAGAGTAACTTTCCCCCGTATCAGAATTCTCAGTGGCCACTGTGAGTTGGAAGGATGTACAGACAAACCCTCAACACTCACTTAACATTAACAGCCAGCTGGAATGCGTCCTCCAGCCAATCCAGGAGCTTGTGTGTGAATTCACTCACATCTTGCTATAAGAGAGGTACAAATTACATACACATTAGATGCAACACTATCCTTACAGAAAGAAAGTTTGCCCTTAATCCCACCAATGAATTAAGATTTTAACACTATGAAGGCATTTCTTTTTTAGGGCCAAATATCACAAAGGTATAGGAATAAAGGAACCCAGTAACTACAGATAAAACAGAAGGTGCATAAGGCAACCTCTGATTAAACTGTGCCTAGGACAACACTGGAACTGTACCATTTCCAGCTGTGTCGGTTTGTGACAGAAAAAAAATACCAAAATCTTCCAATTAGTCTTTTTAAAAAGGTCCAAAGAACACACTGTAGTCCTCTAAAACAAAGTGAGATGGAGAAAGGCAACTTTTATAATATGCTTTGAGAACGCTGTGTAGCTTTAGGATCAACCACGGGACAGGAGAGAATAAAATTTAGAATGTATGTGAGGAAGAAGCTCATCAGTGACAGTTGCACTTTTTTAGCAGGAAACAGGGAAAAGAAAGTATTAATGTCCAAAAGACAAGAGAGCGCAGAAAAGCTGCTAATCACAGGTGTACATAGTTTGAAAAATAGGATTTCTATCTGAGCCATCCTAAAACACAGGGGCAAAGACAGTTTTCTTAGTGACCCTTTGCTATGGCTCACTTAGGTATTTTTTCAACCTCCTCCTTTTTGCTTCAACCTGTAAGTCTACTATTCTTCTTTTACTTCCTCTTCCCTTTAGAACAGCCAACCCTCCTATGTAACACACATTCTCTTCTCTCTCCCTCTCTCACATGCACACATGCATTCTCCCCACTTGTTCTGTAAACAAAATAAAGTGCAAAAACTGGCACCACAGTCTTGCTTAGTCATGTTCACAGCCTGTTACACAGCTGAAGTAAGCAATGTCATGGTAACAGTAATAAGGCATGATTTCAAACTGGAGTTTGAGAGAAATCAAGAACAAAGTTCCTCAGTTAGTACCTGTTGCTCCTCTGATGATCGGAATGCTCCCTTCAGCAGATCCAGGGCAGCAGAAGGGTCTACAAATTTTCGATTTGATCCCATCATCAAAGCAAACAAATACTGAAGCTCTTGCATAAAGACGATATTTCTCTTTTCCTATAGAAAATACAGCCATATGTACACTTACAACATCTTATTTGGAAAATCAGAACATATAAAAGAGTGGTAAATAATCGCTAATTCAAATTTACCTAATCTAGGTCAGAGTCAGGTCTCAAACTATATCACAGAGACTCTGATAAGGACTGCCTGGGGGGTTACTCTAAACTGAAGAATAATGATACAGAAGCCAAAGAGATAATACTGTTGGAAAGACAGATATGACCATTTTCTAAAGCTGCTGCCTTTCCTCCATTAGAAGAATGCATCGCACTAGGGTGAAATCCAGGGAAGGGTTAGGTCACTGGGAGGAGGCTACACTCTTCCGCAAGAGCAGACTGAAATCTCCTATAAGAAGGTCCAGGCCTCTTCACTGGGTTTTCTATTCTACATCATTTGGCCTGAGCAGTCAATGGAAGCAGGAAGAACACTACACAAGAACAGGTGTTCTGAATGTCCCCAACCAGGGCAGCATTGCTGAGGCTGGCAGGTGGCTCACCACACTTTCTTGGAAGCTTTTCTAATTTTATTCCTACTTAATTTTTTATTTTTTGCAAACCCTTATTCTTGTTACAGATAAGGGAAAGGAGCCACTTTAGAAATAAAAATAAATATTAGCAAGAGCCAAAGATAAATAAAATCACCTTTAGTTAAAAACTTAAAGGACTTTGGGATGAAAAGAACTAAACAAGCGTGAAACTCCTCAGCAGCAGCTTACCGTGTGGCTTCGGCATTTTTCAAGTACATTTTGTGGCAGACTATAGCTGAGAACAAGTCTTCGAAATTCAGGCAACTGAAAGAGAGACTAAAAGAAAGAAGGGCGTTAATTAATCCATAGAATCTCATTCAAAATAACTGCAGCAAAAATAAATGAATATGTGTGTGTTTGTGTGTGTATCTTTCATTTAAAATATTTTCTTTCTTATATAAAAGTATGTATAACTGCCAACCTAGCAGTTCCTCTTCTGTTATTTCTAAGAAAATAATAAAATACACACAAAAAATTAACAAGAATGTTAACCCTTTTAGAATAAAAAAAAGATTACAAACAATCTAAGGCCTATTAAAAGGACTAGATTAAATAAACTATATTAATTTATACAAGATGATTAAGTAGTCATTAAATATTGTTGAAGCTGGACATGGTGGTACATGCCTGTTAATCCCAGCAACCCAGAAGGCTGAAGCAGGATCATCACAAGTTTGAGGCCAGACTCTGAAACTTAATTAGACCCTAAGCTACTTAAGAAAAAAAAAAAAAGAAGAAGAAGAAGAAGAACAGAACTAGGGATGTAGCTCAGTGGTAAAGGGCCCTTGGTTTAACCCCTAGAACCAATATAAATAAGTAAATAAATAGTGTAGAAAATTGTTTTCATAAAATGACTACTCTTCAGCAGTGAAAATGAACAAGAGCTATGTGTACCAATATGGATAAATCTCAGAAATGTATTTTGTGTGGAAGTTACAGAAAACCTGTATAATACTGCTAATATAAAGTTTAATGTGGCTACATACATGCATGGTTACATCTGTGGGGGAGGGAGACTGTGACAATCAGGACTATACCGCAGAATTTGCTACTCCCCGCTTTGTCACAAATATTATATTTTTATTTATTTATTTATTTATTTTAAAGAGTGAAGGACAGTGAGAGGGAGAGACAGAGAGAATTTTTATTAAGTTTTTCACATGGCTGTCGTAGCTCAGACACTTAGTTGTGTACATGGGTGCTGGGGTTTACCTGCGCATGTTGGGCAAACTCCGTAACCACCAAGCTACCACTCCAGCTCCCAAATAATATATTTTTAAAAGTTTAACAATAGATATCTCTGGCTGACAGGACTCAGGAAAGGGATTTTTTTTTATTATTTATAAATCATACTTTTTTCTATTTTGGTATCAGGGATTGAACCCAGGGGTGCTTAACCACTGAACCACATCCCCAGCCTTTTTTTATATTTTATTTAGAGTCAGGGTTTTGCCAAGATGATCAGGGCTTCACTAAGTTCCTGAGGCTGGTTTTGAACTTGTGATCCTACTGCCTCAGCCTCCCAAGTTGGTGAGATCACACGAGTGCGCTACCATATCCAGCAATCACACATTTTTCTACTATATCTTTTGTAAGGTAATTCTTTTAAAAACTCTCATGTATGAATATAACTCCTCACTCTACTCTTCAAATCAAAGCCCCTCCAGCCTGCACCCTGGAACTCTTAAGAGCGGCATCCTATAGATAAATGGAAAACTTTGGAATCAGAAATAATAAAATGGTTTCTTGGAATTCCAAAACAGCAGACAAAGAATCAAAGGTGCACATCTAAATGCAGCCTTACAGCCAGCTCTCTGGCTGCCTTCGCCCTCTTACCAGCCTCGTGAGCAGCAGCCAAAATGGTGTAGGCACATCTGAGCCCCTACTGCTACAACACAGCTCCTTCCATATGAGGCCAGGCTAGCTGCATGGTTCCTGGTAGCTTCAGCCAGGCTGTTCTCTCCTCTTCCCACCTTACCTTCCATGCACACATCTCCATACCTAACATATCCCTTCTGTGTCAGCGACCCTACAACATTCTCCAGAGTTTCTGTTCTACATAAGAAAAATGGCTTTATAGTCTCAGTTACCTCATCACCAAAAGCTGGCTTTCCCCAAAGATGATTATTATTCCCTGCTGATGTTCCCACTTACTTTGCAGTACTAAGGATTAAACTCAGGGGCACTTTACCACTGAATAACATACCCACCCCTTTTCAAAAAAAATTTAAGTTGCCCAGGCTGGCCTAGAACTTGAGATTCTAGGCATGTGCCACCATTACTGGCTTAATGACCACTCCAAACATTATAGAATTACATCATGCAAAAATAAAACTGCTCCAAACAACTACAAAGAGATCTGAAACCTCAATCTTGTGAAGTCCAACACCTTAGCCATCAAGCCACATGGTACTACAACATCATTACTCCTAAAAAAAAAAAATTCCACAAAACTGTGAGTTAATATAACCCATTATCTACACAGTACTCTCCAACACTGGTTTTACTACTGTGTTTTCTACATCATTTATATCCTTCTCCTCATCCAGTCCTTGATTCTTTTTTCTTTTCTAACGTATTCACATACAATAAGTCCCAAGGTCCCTGGCCTCCACCTTGGGGAACTATTTATAACCATTTTTAATCAAACCCCATCACTGCTCACCTGGATCACTACTCAACTGAACTGCTGTGTATAATCTTCCTGCCTGTAGAACTTCCCTTCCACCAACTCACTTGCCACAGATTCTTCTAACTACCTATAATACCACCAAAATTAAATTGATTCACTGAAGACTGTCAGCTGATAACAGTTCTTCTTGTTACTCCAAGTCCTGCCATCTTCCTAGGCAACTTCAGTCAACATCCAATCTAAGGCAACATCTGAACATACCAAGAATCTAACCCCTTTTCTACTTCCACAGCTATCAACCTTGTCCAAGCTATCATCACCTCTCAAAGCATGAATGCAGTAGGTCTCTGTCCTAGCGTCCTTGCCTCTTCACTCTGCTCTCACCACAGTAGCCAGAGTGAGCCTTTTTACACTTGGGTCAGAGTTCACCACTCTTGTTCAGGACCTTCAATGACTCCCCATCTCACCAAGGATCCTCATCTGTGGTGAATCTTCCTTTTGTTCTTAGCATTCAGTAGCTTGGATTCCTGGAGGTTCCCTGAACACATCAAGCCCACTTCTAACTTAGTGCTGTTGCTCTATGGGTTCTCTTACCTGGAATGCTTTTCTCCTCATCCCACAAAACTCAACCTCACTTCCAATGTATCTAACATTGGCTCCAGTCTCATCCCCTGAGTAATAGCTGCCAAACTCATTAATGTTGTTTCTTCCCCTCTTGCAACAATTCCAATCTCCTTTATTTGGCTCCTCTTTTATTGCACCAGCCACAGTCTAACATATCACATGCATTTATTAACTAGCTGATCATTCAGCTACCTTTTAGTTTGTTCATCTCCCCTCACCTCATAAGAACTGAAATCTCGTAAGGGCACAATTGTTTTTGTTTTGTTTATTCCTGTATCTCAAGAGCCTAGAATAGTTCTACACATAAAGTAGGGTATTCCAATATTTATGAAGGGAACTCATGTATTCATCCAGCCCAGGGACCTCTAGGTTTCTTGAAAATCTTATCTCCAAGGACATATCCCTCCACTCCAGTTCTACTTCCATATCCAAGCCTACATTCAGAATACGTCAACACCTGAAAACATGCACTTCTCAACTCATTCAGAAAAATCCCACTCTTGTTCCACAACACATCTTCTGATTCATTTGTTCAATTACCCATAAGATTCCTGTTCTTTGCCTTTAGCAGGCAAACAAGCAAACTGACCTCTTCCTTGCTCCTTAACCATAGGTTCTTTATTTAGTGTCTTCATTAACCATTGGTGTCTTTATTTCCCCCTTAATCTTTCTTAGCAGCCTTACTCTGTTATCCTCTGTCTGCTGGCTATTTTCAACAACTCTCACAGGAGTGAAGGCTTAACGGGATGTGAATCCAGGATGGGTTCTTGCTTGTCTTTTCTCTTCTTTATATTTATCCATCTATGTATCCCCCCAACATGCACATGTGAAAGAATTCACTCATGTTCCTAATTCCACATTACCTTCCTCTCTCTCAAAACAGATGCCCACGACCCTTTTGAAGTGGAAGTAGGTTAGTATCAGTCGTCTGCTCCAGCCTTCCAACACTTTTCCATCTCATATACAATTGCCAAGTCTTCATCATGATTCCATGCTCCTGACCCTCCCCCACTACCTCCTGACTTTATCACGCTCCACTACTGACCACCAGTTCTAGCTGCTCCTCATGTATAAATAAGCCTGAGTCTGCAATGTTTTACTTTCTGTCCCTTCCATGTGAAATGTTTTTTAGGTAATCAAATGGTCTATTTTCCCACCACCTTCAGACTACTACTCAAATGTCCACCTAATCAGTCAGAAAAGCCATCCCTAACAGGTATACCCCACTGAAATAGCACCCCTTCCACAATAGCCTCATTCATGTGTCTTTATGGCACTTAAAACCATCTGACACATGTTTTATTTATTGTCTATCTCATTTTGATTCCTTTTTTTTTTGTGGTACTGGGAACTGAACCCAGGGTTGGGTGCATGTTAGGCAAGCACTTTGCTACTGAGGTACATCCCCACCCACTTACTTTTAAAATTTTTATGTATTTTGCAGTACTGGGGATTGAACTCAGGGGCACTCTATCCTTGAGCTACATCATCAGACGTTTTATTTTCTGAGTCTTGCTAAATTGCCAAATCTGGTCTTGAACCTGTGATTCTCCTGCCTGAATCCCTAAGATTACAGGCATGTGACACCACACCCAGCTAACCCAATCTTTTTAAAGTGAACTCCATGAAGAACACAGACTGATGTCTTATTCAATACTATATCCCAATGCCTAAAACAGGGACAGGTGGACTGTAAGCTGAATGTACTCTAAGAATAGAATGGGAATAGGGCTCAGGAATGGCACTGTAGCTATGCTAAGTTTAAGATGCCCAGGAAATACTCCTAGAGTCTCTAATCTCTAGGTGTCTGCATCTACTCCCTTGACTTCACTACCATCTATCTATAAGGTACTGATTCCCAAAACTGTATCTGCAACCCACACCTTTTTTTCTCAACTAGAGTTCATAGTTAACTGCCAACAGGGTATCTCTCTGTGGATGTCTTACATGTGCACATCAAACTCAGCATGTCCACACCCGAACTAAAATTGACTCTTTTTGTTTTTGTTTTTGTTTTTTTAAAGAGAGGAGGATAGTGAGAGAGAAAGAAAGAGAGAAAGAGGGGGGGATCAATTTTACTGAGTTTTTCATGTGGCTTTCATTGCTCTGACACTTAGTTGTGTACGTGGGTGCTGGGGTTTAAACCCATGTATTTGTGCATGCCGGGCAAGCACCATAATGGCCGAGCCACCACTCCAGCCCCTGAAATTGACTCTTAACACACAAATCTTTCCTCCTGGAGTGTCAAATGGTACTATAAACCACCTGGTTACTCAAGCTAGAAACCTAACCCTCTTCCAGATATCACTTGCCAAAGCATACAGATATGACCACTTCAAGAATGTTTTTACTTATCTCCTCCCATGACTTCTGTCAGTTTCCTACTCCAGGCTGCCTTCATCTCCTATCTGGTTACCCATGACAGCCTCCCAACTACTTATTTTTCCTTGTTTATTCTCACTCTGCTGTGATACTGTAGCCACTTACTGCTGACCTAAAACACTCATTCAATATACTTACAATCACAGATTTCTTCTTCTTCTCTTTTTTTTGGCAGTGCTGGGACTTAATCCAGGGGTACCTTACATGCCCATGCCTTTTTATTACTGTTTAAAATTTTGAGACAGAGTCTCAATAAGTTGCACAGGATAGTCTTGAACCTATAATCCTTCTGCCTCAGACTCCTGAGTTGCTAGGATTATAGCTGTGCTCCACAATGCCCAGCCAGAAGATTTCATTTTTAGCATTGCCCAGTTTAGATACACAGCACCTAAATCCAAAACATACCTAAACAACCAAATCACAACAATAACACAGGAAAAACTATCCAGTTCTATATATTGCTTTAATTCTTTTGGAGTTGTATTTCTCACATTTCAATTTAATGAATCACAAATTATTTTCAGAAGAAACAGCTGTCTGCTAAAAATATCATACCTGAATGACAGCACTGAACCAGCATGTATTGCCAACATTTTTCAGCCCAACTGGCCAACCATCAATTCTCCTCCAGTCACTGGGATTAGGGTTTTCTCCCCAGACTTCACAGCGTTTTCTCTTTGAACGTTTAGTTTCAGCAGAGTTTGCCTCGTGCATCCTATACCATGCCAGACCACATATCAAAAAAGAAATATTTAAAGAACAATATACTATATGGAGGATATTGGTAACCTTTCACAAATAATTCAAAATGCCAAAAAAAAAAAAAAAAAGAAAGAAAGACTTACTAGGTAAGCATTGGCTATGTAGTATCTATAGGACAATAATGTAAATGAAAAGCAAGGTTTAAACAGAAATTTTAATACTTCCATAACAGGGACTATGTCCACTATAAGTCCATATGTTAAAAGTTTTCAATTTTAATCATAGAACTCTAAGTGCTTGCCACTGAAAGAGGCAAGAGAGAACTGTGCTACGCCTAAGAGCTGCGAAACTGCCCATCACACAACACCTGAAGGAAATAACTCAGCAGTGTAAGGAAGTGAACATGTCCAGAAACTGACAGGCCACCATTGGAAATGCAAGTCTATAAACAGCACCAGGCAATCACCAAATTAATACCAATACAAACAATATACACCCTGGTCACCTCTGAAGCAGGGTGGCTAAGTGATGACTTTCATTTACTTATTTATTTACTTTGATTTTATTTTTTTGAGCAGGTGTCTTGATAAACTGCTAAGACTGACTGCAACTTGTGATCCTGCTTCAGCCTTCCAAGGTGCTGGGATTATAGTTATGTGCCATGGTGCCAGGATGATAACTTTCAAATGGAGTAAGAAGACCCTCCTTGTATATGGCTTTTTCAAATGTCAACCAAACAGTAAAATACGCTAATGTGCACTATTTCTCCTAAAAGTGATTTTATTCAAGTGTCATTAAAAGAGTTGGTGGAATTCTTCCTGAGTGGCATTCACAGAGCTGTTTGCCTTTGACCCACACACAAATGTGGGGAGCACAGAATATAAATTAAAGCAATAACCTGCTAAGATCTCTTCCATCAGCTTGAATTTTCGGGGACTCCAGCAGACTCAAAGCAATGGCAGCCTGAAGATCATCTTTGTTATCATGAGTAAGGTCTATCACTTCTGTAAGATAAATAGATATTAAATAAGTCTACATGCAGGAAATTGCCATTCTGTCTGCAGTATTTAAAAAAAAGGGAAAAACATTCCCCAAACAGATATACTCCCCAGCTGTCACTACAATGGCTCATCTGTGTAAGAATAATGTTATATCTTTGTTCCAGAGTCAAATGAATAACTTACCGCTACACTGTAACCTCACACTAGCCAACAGTACAGAAATAAGATACTAAAATGTAGAAATCAAATACCCTCTTCTACAGTCTCATTCCAGAAAGTGAAAAATATATCCCACACCTTCAAGTTAAATAGTATCAGCTCTACGAATCATCACAATTTGCTAAACAAAACATTTAAGGAACACATTTTCAGTGTCACACGAACTACTCTGAAGAACAGAGAACATATTCAATTCGTTTTAGGAAATCAGTATCACAGTACATATACTGTCACCAACAGTAAGAAAAAAATCATAAACTCACACACGATCACAGACACAAAAAAACAAAACAAAATATTACAAAACAGAATTCAGTAATTATATTAGTACTCTGTTTTTTTTTTCTTGGTACCAAGGATTGAACCTCGGGGCATTTTACCACTTAGCTACACCCCCAGATTTTTTTTATTTTTTATTTTGAGACAGGGTCTTGCTAAGTTGCTAAGGTTGGCCTTAAACTTTTGATCCTCCTGCCTCAGCCTCCCAAGTTGCTGGAATTACAGGTGTGTGCCACTGAGTCCAACTATCATTACTATTTTATGCACCATGGATCTAGAAGTTACAAAAGGAACTTAAAAAGGATTGAGCTAAGTGCAGTGCAGTGATGTACACCTGTAATTCCAGCTATTTGGAAGTCTGAGGTAGATATACTTTGAGACAAGGAGTTTAAAACCAGTCTAGGCAACATAATGAGGCCTCATCTTAAATAACTAAATTAATAACTAAATACTGGGAAAAAAAAGCACAGCTATCATAATTCACATATAACAATAACCTACAAGGGAAACCCAAATTTATCTAAAAATAATGGTTATAATTTAGTAAGTGACTAGATAAAAGATCAGCGTACAACTGAGGATGTAGCTCAGTAGTAGAGTGCATACCTGGCATGAACAAGGCCTTGAATTTAATCCCCAGCACTATAAAAAAAAATTAATAAACAAAAGGCCAAAGTACAGCCAGGCATAGTACCACACACCTGTAATTCCAGCAACTAAGGCAGGAGGATCTCAAATTCAAAGCTAGCCTTAGCAGTTTAGTGAAGCCCTAAGCAACTTAGAGAGACCCTGTCTCAAAATTTAAAAATTAAAATAAAAAAAAAAGGGCGGGGGGGGGGGGTTGGGGATGTGGTCCAGTGGTTAAGCACCTCTGGGTTCAATCCTTGGTACCAATTAAATAAACCAATCAATGGAATGAACAGAATTCCAGAAATAAATGATCTATCAATTTTCAACACAAGTATCAAGATAATTCAACAAGGAAAGAAAATTTTTGCAAACACCATTGGGACAACTGGATATCTACATGCAAATGAAGTGAAGCAATGGCATCTTAGATATGACACCCAAAATACAAGAAACCAAAGAGGAAAAATAGATAAATTTGACATCATCAAAATAACACCTTTGGGCTGAGGATAGAGCTCAGTTGGGAAAGTGCTTGCCTGGCATGCTCAAGGCCACACAATCTCCAGCACCACAAAAAACAAATAAATAAAACTTTTTTGGGGGTGGGGGATATGGCTAAGTGATGAAATGCCTACCTAGCATATGTGAAGCTCCGGGTTCAATCCCCCGCAATGCAAAAATAATAAAAATAAAGCAATACTAAAAAAGCAAAAAAAAAAAAAAAAAAAAAAAAAAAAAAAAAAAAAAAAAAAAAAAAAAAAAAAAAAAAAAAAAAAAAAAAAAAAAAAAAAAAAAAAAAAAAAAAAAAAAAAAAAAAAAAAAAAAAAAAAAAAAAAAAAAAAAAAAAAAAAAAAAAAAAAAAAAAAAAAAAAAAAAAAAAAAAAAAAAAAAAAAACACACACACACACAAAAAAAAAAAACAAAGCAAAACAGACAAACAAACAAAAAGCCCTTTCAGCTTCAAAGGACACCATTAAGAGTGAAAAGACAACCCCGCAGAACAGGAGAAAATTTTTGCAAAGCACAAGAACACATACCTAATAAGGCATCTAAACAAATAAAAGCAGATAAATAGCCTGATTTAAAAAATGGGCAAAGAACCTGAAATAGAAGCTGAGTGCAACAGTGCACACCTGTAATTCCAACAGTCTGGGAGGCTGAGGCAGAAGGATCTCAAGTTCATAGCCAGCCTCAGCAATTTAGCAAGGCCCTAAGCAACTTAGCAAGACCCTATCTCCAAATCAAAAATGAAAAGGGCTGATGTAGCTCAGTGGGTAAGTGCCTCTGGGTTCGATCCCTGGTACAAAAAGCAAAAAAACAAAAAAAAAAACAAAAAAACAAATCCCTAAGTAGTTATTTCTGCAAAGAAAATATACAAGTGATAGCAACAGCAATAAGTACATGAAAAGATGTTCACCATCATTAGCCATCTGCAAATTACATTTAAAATCTACAATGAGATATCAGCTCACACCCATAGGTGCAACTGCTAAGGAAAACAGCTGTCATGTATACTCATACAATGGAAAATTCTTCAGTCTTAAAAGGAAGAAAATTCTAAGGTGTGCTATAACATGGATGAATTCTGAAGACATTATGCTAAGTGAAATAGGCCAGTCATATGAGGACAAAAAGTATATTTCTACTCACATGAAGTTTTCAGAAATTCAGAAAGATGAAAAAGTAGAACAGTAATTGTGAAGGAGAAAGAAGATTCTATCACATGCTACAACATGGATGAAACTTAAAAACATTAGGCTAACAAATCAGTCAAGTAAAAAAAAATACTGTATGATTCCACTTATATGGAAGTACCCATAAGACATATCTAAAGTTATCAAATTTACAGAGAAAGAGAAAGAGTGGAGCCAGGTGGGGTGGAACACACCTGTAATCCAGTGATTTGGGAGGCTGAGGCAGGAAGATTCCAATTTGAAGCCAGCCTCAGCAACTAAGCAAGGCCCTAACCAACTTAGCAAGACCCTGTCTAAAATGAAAATTTAAAAAGGGCTGAAAATCTAGCTCAGTGATAAAAGTTCCCCTGGATTCAAACCCCAGGACAAAAAAATAAATAAATTAAAAAAAAAAAAAAAAAGAAAGAATGATGGAGCAGGATGAAGGAGGAAAGGGATTGTTTAATGAGTATGGAGTTTCACATTTTTTTTTTTTTTAAAGAGAGAGGGACAGTGTGAGAGAGAGAAACAATATTTAGCTTTCATTTTTTTTCCGTGTGACTTTCGTTGCTCTGAGACTTCACTGTGTATATAGTGCTGCGGTTTGAACTTGTGTACTCATGCATGCCTGGCAAGCACTGTAACCACTGAGCCACCACTCCAGCCCCGGAATTTCACATTTTTAAGATGATAAAAATCTAAAGATCTGTTCTACAACAATGTGAATACATTTAACACTAATGATCACTATACTTGAAAATATTAAAAATCTAATATTTAAGATATACTTGTTTATGTATTTATCACAATGAGAAAGAATACCAATAAACTATCCAATTATTATCATAGTTATGAGAAGAATATTACCACATTTATTGTTTCAATCGCCAATGAAATAATTTAAGCAACAATCATGAACAGCTGCTGAAAACACTAGGTGGAAAAATTTCATAACATATAAAGCTAACAATGTCTGAATACAATAAATAATAATTTTAACAACACAAAAAGAGGATAATAAAACTATCTATCTATCTATTTATGGAACTAGGGTTTGAGTCCTGGTGGTGCTTTAACACTGAACTACAACCCCAGACCTTTTTTAAAATTTTGAGACAGGGTGTCCCTAAGTTTTTGAGGCTGGCTTTGAATTTACAATCTACCTGCCTCAGCCTCCCAATCTCTGAGATTACAGGTGTGCACCACTACACCTGGCCTTATTTACTTTTTGATATGACAAAATAGACCTATGACACAGTCATGCCACATAATCATGTAAGTTTATAGGAAAGACGGCAAAGAAAAATCCACTGGAAGACCCAACATAGCGGGGGAGTATTGGTGCACACCTTAAATTCCGACTTGGGATTTCAAGTTCAAGGTCTGACCAACTTAGTGGGACCCTGCCTCAAAATAAAATTTAAGAAGGACTGGGAATGTAGCTCACTAGTAGAATGCCTGTCCAGCATGTATGAGGTCCTAGGGTGGATTGGATCTCCAGCACAGCAAGAAAGAAGGAAAAGGAAGGAAAAGAAAAAGAAAAAAGAAAAATCAACTGAATGCCATCACCAAGTTCCAGAACATATGAAACCTGACAGGACACTTAGAAGTACTTCAAACACATTTAATGTTTTACTTAATTTGGATCACTGTTCTTATAAACCAACTGTAAACATGCTGTTAATGAGAAAATCGGGGAAATCTAAATCTCTACACAGAGCATTTGATAAGATTAAGAAATTATCATTGGTGGCAGGAGTGGTGGCTCAGCAGTCATGGTACCTGCCTGGCATGAGTGAGGATGTGGGTTCAAATCCCAGTACCACCTGCACAGCAAAGTGTCGGAGCAATGAAAGCCACATGAAAAACTAAATAAAGTTGATTCTCAGGGCTGCAGCAGTGGCTCAACAATTAAAGCACTGGCCTGACACGCGCTAGGAAAAATGTTCAAATCCCAGCACCACATACACAACTTAGTGTTGGAGCAACAAGGACTGGATGAAAAACTAAATAAAATTGATCCCCCACACACACTGTTCCTTTCTCTCTTAAAAAAAAAAAAAGTTGATTCTCCCTTTCTCTCTCTCTGTCCCTCTCTCTTTTAAACAAATAAATTATTAATTTTTAAATATAATAATATTGTTGCAGTTGTGAAAAATAGTATTTTCTTAGGAATATTACTAAAAAAAGTCAAAGAATTATAATAGCCAGGCATGGTGGTGCATACCTGTAATGCCAGTGACTATGGAAGCTGAGGCAGAAGGATCACAAGCTTCAGGTCAGCCTTGGTAACTCTGTCAGACCCAGTCTCAAAATAAAGAATAAAAGGTCTGGGGATATAGCTCAGTGCCCAGCACACGTGAAGGGGGAAAAAAGTATTATTATATAACCCAGCAATTTGATTATTATGTTTAATCCTAACTAACTGAAAACAGATATTTAATGAAACAGAATGGAGAACATGAATTTCTGAAATAACAGAGAGTGGATATGGCTGATCAAAGGTTAAGGTACTAGAACAACTGAGTAAGCTGTACAGGGGGAAAAAGCCTAATTGTATCCTTACCTCTTATGCCATACCAAAAAACAATTCAGATGAATTAAAGATTTAAATGTGAAAGGAGGAGCACTACAATTTTAGCAGAAAATATATGAGAATATCCTTTTGACTTAAGGTTACAGAATGAATTCTTAAAATGTAAAAGCCATAGAAAAAGAATGATACATGCTACTGCAGTAACATTTAGCTCTTTAATTCATCACTATAATGTAAAATGCAAACCACCAACAGGGAAAAGGCATCTGCAATACACAAGTCCAGAGAAATGAATTCACATAAAAAATAAATAAGATCAGTATCAATAAGATATACATCAAGAATAAGATTAAAAATAAGGTCAGTATCAATAAGAGAATATCAATAATTAATAAGAGGCAAACAATCAAATAGAAAAGCCAACAGAAAATATGAAGAAAATCTTTACAACAGGAGAAACATTATGGCTGAAACAGAAGAGATGCTCAATCTCATTACTAATTTTAAAAACCTAGTAAAAACAAGATATTATTTCACATCAAAAGGATGGGCAACAATTTCACAATCTGATATAAAAAACTTAAGACCTCTGCAAATCCTGTTAGTGGGAGGATAAGTATGCAAAAATTCATACTGGAAATACTGTCATTACCTATAAAGTTGAAGATGAGCATATCTTAATACCTACCCAACTACATCACTAGGTGGATATACTAAAGAAACTCTTGAATACATGCACAAGAAACACAAACCCAAACTGACTCACAGCAGCCTTGTTTATGATATGAAAAAATGTCAAAACAACCTCTAAGTCAATCAACAAATATATACATTGTGTTATTATCAGACCATGTCATTATCATACCAGTGAAAATTAATGAACTACAGTTATTATCTTCAACACAGGTGAATCTCCAAAAAAAATGTTGACTGAAAAAAGTCACAAGATATACTGAAAGACACACAAAAGAATATTTATTAGGGTTATGGTGCTTGTCTGGCATGCACAAGCAAGCAGTTCTCATCCCACACAACTGCCTCCTGGCCTAAGCCTCCTTCACATGCAACCACCTCCTGACTGGTCCTGGGCTCTTTGACTCACTCCATGCTCCTCACTATACCCTCTTCCACATTCTCTTCTCAACACAGCAGTCAGAATGGTCTTTAGAAAATGGAAACCAGATTACATCATTCCTTTGTTCCAAACTTTGAACAGCTGCCTACTTAATGGGGAATATAAGCCAGCACTTATATGAAGGCTGCACACAACTCACCCCCAGTTCCTCTACTGTTCTTTCTTCTTTCTTTTTGTACTGTGATTGTGCTTTACTACTGACCTTCATCCCTGAGCACTTTTTATTTTGAGACAGTCTCATTCAGTTGCTTAGGGCCAGACTAAATTGCTAAGCTTAGGCTTGAACTTGGATCCCCTGCCTCAGTCTCCCAAACTGCTGGAATTACAGCAAACCCTCCACAGTTCTTAGAGCCCTCTGAACTCGCTCAACGTCAGCTCTGGCCTCCTTGTGGGTTCGATTCCCAGGACCACTAAAGAGTGTCTGACACATAGTTGGTGCTCATTGAAAGAAATCATTTAAGAGCTTGGAATTGTGCCTAGCACACAGCAATGGCTCAAGAGTTAGCTATTCAAAGCTTCATGTGCTTAGCATAGAACTCATACACACTCATTTTGTGCTCTTTCCGAAAAGGAGATACCTACTTGCTAACACTTCTTTGTTGGCAGCACTCCCCTCTATTTCAGATGGTTCTGTAGCAATAGTGTCTTGACTGGGCTCCTTAACTCTCTCGTCAGTAAGAAGGCTGACAGCCTGAGTAATGTCACCATTGCTGGCCTAAGGGGAGAAAAACAATAAATATTTCAAAAGTAAAGAATTGGAGAATTTAAGGTAAGTAGTAAGTAAGTTAGTTTTTGGGTAATAACCCCTGGTTACAATGAGTAAGTCTAGGGATAACTCTAGGTATAAGGTAGAAAATCAAGTATGAGCAGCACGGTGGCACAAACCTCTAAGAGGCTGAGGCAGGAGGATAACAAGTTCAAGACCACTCTGGGCAACTTAATGAGACCTGTCTCAAATTAAAAAGGGTAGGGGACGTAGTTAAGTAGTACAGTGTTTTCATAGCATGTATGAGGGCTCTGGGATAAATCCCTAGTACTACCAAAGAAAAGAAAAGGCATATGGTAGAGTACAAGGAGTCTAATCTGCTTGACAGTATAGTAAATATCCAGTCACAAGTGGTAAGTTGCTATGTTATTTTCCTACAACATCCAAACAAAAACAAAATCTTATTGGACATTTGTTGCCACTGCTTCAAATCCTATCATTCCTGATTTCACAAAACAGTTAAAGTACGTGTCAAACAGAGATTCTAAACAGCTTCTAAAATAACAAGCAGTCACCATATTTTATAAAGTGATCATACTGATTTTTGAGGCAGAAAGATCGCCAAGTTCGAGGGTAGCCTCAGTAACTTAGCTAGACCCTAACCAACTCAGTGAGACTCTGTCTCAAAATAAAAAATAAAAAGGGCTGGGATGGAGGCTGGAGCAGTGGCTCAGCTGTTATGGCGATTGCCTGGCATATACAAGGATGCAGGTTCGAACCCCAGCACCACACCACATACACAGCATAGTGTTTGAGCAACAAAAGCCACACGAAGAACTAAATAAAAAATTTATTCTCTCTCTCTCTCATTGTCCCTCACTTTTTTTTTTTTTAAAGGAGGTGGGGCTGGGATGTAGCTCAGTGGTAATGTTGCCCATGGATTCATCCCTAGTATTACAACTACTACCACTAGTAATTATTATTATTATTCCTTGCCTCAAATATTGTTAATTTGTTAGTACTGGTTAGTTAGTTTCAATCAGGACCTACATAAAGTTTGTACAATGTAACTGGTTACTATGACTCTTAAATCTCCTTGACTTGGTAGGATTTCCTCACAAGTGTCATTCCCCCGCTCCATCCTTTACAATTAACATGTTGAAGAAAATGGGCCACCTGACCTGTTCAGTTTCCATCCCTACATGTATTTTCATTTTGGCATAAAGATAACTGACACAACTATTGTATGAACAACTATTTTACAGGCTATAGGCTAACAGGGGTCTGGAAACTAACCTTTAGAGCTTCATGAAGAAAGGAAGGATCCTGAATGCCTGTGATTTCTCTCAGTTGATTTAACAGCATTTGGCAGCTCTATTTTTGAGGGGGAGAAAAAAAAGCCATGTCAGTCAGAAAATAAATATGGGCACATCTTGGATAGATAGGCCTGAGACATGTATTTTTTATTCTAAAAAAAAAAAAAACTGACAAGCACCATCTAACAAGGTACCAACTGTCAGATGTATTCAGAGATGACAAATCTATTAATCTTTTAAAAGTCTACCTTGGGCACCTACAAAATATATATGAACAGAGGGTAAAATTACCAATACATAAAACATTTAAATGTAATAGGGGCTGGCGGTTACAGTGGTTGCCAGAATGCACAAGTACATAGGTTCAAACCCCAGTACCCATGAATACAACTAAGTGTCGGAGCAACAAAAGCCATGTGAAAAACTCAATAAAAGTTGATTCTCCCTGTCTCTCTCTTTCTCTCTTAAAAAAAATTGCTAAAAAAAAAATAAATAAAATAAATGTAATAGTTTAGCCTTAATGGATGCTTGGATTTTGCTTTCTGTAAGTGTGCCTAAACAGGTTCATATAAGGAGTCCAGGGAACTTGCATGGATGTGAACAGCAGCTATTTTAAGCTTTCCTGCACATGCCACTTGTGTGTGTCACTTTTCACTGACAATAAAGTTCCACTCATATAATCAAGAAATGATTAGTACCACCAATATCATATCTAAAACCTCAGATTTGATTAAACAGAAGAATAGCTAAAGCTAGAGTTTTCTGAATTATTAAATAAAATGTATAATTAAAAAAAATGAACTACTATTAAGCTCAACAGCTTTTCTAAAAAAGAAAGAAACCAAAAAGAATGAAGTATGGAATGTTTTCTCTTCATTAATCTAAATCATGGAAAAACCTAACTGGTTAACTTCCAACTACACAAGATCAGTTTTTAACTTCTTGTTAGCCTAAAAGTATTCCAAACGACCATTTATACTGTTTCACACAGTCAAAAGTTCACATAAAATACCTATTTACAAGTATAGCTCAATTTAAACAACTTGAGACATAATGATCTTTTACATGAATACTGAAAACAAAATAGTTCAAAATTAATTCTGTGAGAAATCTAATTTATACTACGGCTAAGGTTAACCCAGACTGAAGTTCCGACTCAATACCCGATGCTTCACCATTAACTTCAATTAGCAGTATATCTCAGAGAGACAGTCTACATTTACTGCCAGCTGTAACAGAAACAGTATCCCATGTTCTTCAACAGCTGAGGACACAACAACCCAACACTTAAGTATCACATAACTAGAAATAACTGAAATATCCCTCCACAGTCCTTGAAAAAGCATAGGCCATAGTCAGAGGCTAGAAATGGAACCCTACCCTGCTAAAATCAGCAATCTTTGAGGCTATGGGTCTTGTTAAAGCCAGCCATTGTGCACAGGGCGGGTGATTATCAGACTAAAAGGTGTCGAGATTTAGCCTTGGCAAAAGTTGAAAACATAACCATGTGATTTTTAGAACACTAAGGTATTAAAACTTTTTTCCAAACTAATTCTATTTCCATTTGATTTTACTGTGTAAAAGTATGTGAATCTGCATCTCAAATGCAACTTTATAAAAGACCAAAATCAACGCATCCCTCATGGGATGAGTAGTATATTAACACCAATTTGAGAGAGAGGGAGAGAGGGATAAATGATCAATTTTATTAATCTTTTGATCAGGTCTGTTTCTCCAACACTTCGTTGTGTATGTGGTGCTGTGGCTTGAATCTAGGTCCTTGTGCATGCCAAGCTAGTGCTCCAACCACTGAGCCACCAATTCAGCCCCTAGGAGTTATGCCCATTTGACAGACCACTGAGGCATAGTGAGGAAGTTAAGTAAAACTTAAGGTTTTTGCTAGTTAGGGATTGGGCTGGGATTTTCCTTTTTAAGAGCAAGAGAGAGGGAGTGTGCAAGAGAGAAAGAATCAATTTTATTTTTAAATTTTTCATCTGGTTTTTGTTTTTCTGATACTTAATTGTGTACGTGGTGCTAGGTTTCCAACCTGGGTCCTTGTGCATGCCAGGCTAGCGCTGTAACTACTGAGCCACCATTCCAGTCCCGGGGCTGGGATTTTGAACCCAGGCTGCCTGACTCCAAAGCCTGCACTCTTATACCACCATGCTATACTGTGTTTCCAACAGTATCACAGGCTAGGAACCAACCAATCCTTCAACAAGGGCCTTGTGGACATTCAAGGTTGACCAACGGAAGAGATGTTACTAGAGATAACATCTCTAGGAGCAACATTCTCAGAGATGTTATCTCTAGTAACATCTCTTCCGTTGGTCAACCATGGATTGCCAATCTACACTCAAGGGTTTAATTCATCTTACTTTCCCCACGTAGTCATTGCAAGAACTCTAATCTGCACTATCCCCTCCCTTTTCTAACCCACGACAGAGGAAACAATTAAGTCCATGCATGAAGGGGGCTTACAGTCATTATCTGTATTGCTCTTCATACAATTTTTCAGTTGTTTTAAATATGAAATTGTTTTCTCTAGTAAAACAAATAATCATACAACATACTGCCTAATTTGAATTTATTTATCCATAGGATAGTGCTGATAATGATTACAACACTTCCTGAACAATCTAAAACTAAGGTGCTTTATATCAATGTACAATCCTTGTAACAACCCTAAAATGTAGACACTGTGCAAATTAAGACTTACAAAACCTATTTATTAGTTGGATGCAGAGGTGCACACCTGTAATCCCCAAAATTCGAGGGGTTGAGATAGAAGGATGGTAAATAAGGCCAGTCTTAAGAATTTAGTGAAATTCTGTCTCAAAATAAAAAATAAAAAGGGCTGGGGGTGTAGCTGTGTGGTAAGAGCATCCCTGAGTTCCATCCTCAATAGGGAAAAAAAGCAAAAACAAACAAACAAAAAAAACCCTTATTTATGATCAGATACTATAAGTTTAAAAATCAATCAAAAATGGCTATTAAGAGTGTGAATCAGGGGCTAGAGTGGTGGCTCAGCAGTTGCAGCGCTTGCCTGGCACGTGAGATGACACAGGTTTGAACCCCAGCACCACATTCATGGCGAGGTATCAGAGCAACGAAAGCCACATGAAAAACTGAATAAAACTGAATCTCTTTCTCACTGTCCCTCTCCTTAAAAAAAAAAAAAGTGAATAAAAAAACAGTATGAATCAGAGTTCACAAGGCATACACTATGCTACTGACACACATACCCAACTGCTATGACATGATTCCATCCTGTAAATATTTAGTCAGCTAAGCCTAAATTCTAAGCAAATACCCACCCCCCCAAATCCTAATGAGCACTAGGTATTAAATGCTGATTTTATAGTAAATGACAAACTAAACTCATCAGAATTCCATCATACTGAAAGTTCTCCCTTTTTTTGGAACTTCACAGAAAGCAGATTTAAATGCTACCTTTGCCCTAACTACACTGCTATATATAAAGTACACACCCACCAGCAGACAAGATAAAGCCTGTGCTCCTGTCACAAAGAAGCCAAATGCTGGCAAGAACGAACAGGTTTGCATTTCCTGGGCTAAATTCACAGTTTTCACAAACAAGTACTCTCTTTCCCTGCCCAGAGGCAGTGAAAAACAGAGGAGTGCACACACACTCTTCTCCCTCAACTAGTCAGAGCCTTTAGTGCAATCCAGGCCACTCATGCCAAAGGAGATTTTCTTAAAGGCAATAACTCCCCAACAAGCAACAAACAGGATTATCAAGACAATAGGAAACACTAAGCTATCAAGTTTCTGCCACAAACAACTGGTCTAATCCTACTGCAGCTAAGTTAAAACTAGTTGACCAAACAAGGGAACACTACTAATTAGCAATCTTTAAAAGACCTAATTTAGCATTGCAATGAGGCACTTTCTAGATTATTTCATTCATTCAAACAGGGATGCTATTTTCATTATTCTGATACTTACATTTCCTGATCTTAATTATGTAGTTTTAGACTTCTAAATTTGATAAATGTTCCTATATACAAAAGAACTATGAAGGTGTATCTAAAAAAAATTCCCTCCAGGGGCTGCAGCCCTGGCTCTGTGGTTATGGTGCCTGCCTTGCACGTGCAAGCATTGAGTCCTCAGGTTCGAACCCCAGCACCATGTACACAACTATGTGTCAGAGCAACGAAAACCACATGAAAAACTAAATAAAATTGATTCTCATCTCTCTCTCTCTCTCTCTCACTGTTCCTCTCTCTTTAAAAATAAAAAAATTGTATAAAAAAATTCCCTCCAAAGTTAAATATCTGGTTTTCCAATTGTAAAATAAAACTTCAGTACCCAAAGAGAGGAAGAAACAAACAAAAAAATTTTAGTAGAAGTCAAAAATCAAAGAAAAAAAACACAGCAGCATCATTAGAAACTGTCTTGACAACAAGTTTCTTAATCCCAGGTCTGCTGTTAACTTTTCACAAAACAAAGAATGGGCCGCAAAGCCCAGGTATTTTTTCAGTTTTTCTCCCAGCAACAACCCCCATGTTGGTACAATTTACTCATGGGGAAGAACCTAATGTAGTCATAATGACATGACTTGCTAAAATTGACAAATAGCTTTTTATGGATATAACGAAAATTCTCTGGCCTGGATTACTTGATAAATTATGTGAAGGATGCAAAAGTCAGTACATGGTGACGGGCTGGAGTGTTGGCTCAGTGGTTATGGCACTTGCCTGGCATGCATGTGGACACAGGTTTGAACCCCACCACCACATAAACAATGAAGTGTCAGAACAACAAAAGCCACATGAAAAACTAAACAAAATTGATTATCTCTGTCTCTCTTTTTTAAAAAATGATGAAATATGCCTTTTTCAGTTCATGGACTGGCTTAAAATTCAGCATTCAGCTGCTCTTCTATGGTATGGAGTTAAGTTGCAACTTTAAAAAACGAGAATAAATCATTTACTTTTTAAAAATTTCCACCTCTTTTCACATCCACTGAGCAAAAAATTCCAAAAGTACAAAAAGGATATGAAATGAAAAAGAAATAATTATATTCTTCTCTCCCCAATTCCATTCCAGAAGTGTTAACCACTATTAACAGTTTCTGATTATCTTTCCAGAGACTGTCTATGCCCATGAGTATATTTTTTCATACTATACATAATGTCCCACAGTGCTGCTTTCTTGCTTTAGAATACATTAAATCAATAATTTTTCATTTCTTTGAATACAGGCCCCAACCAAATATAGGAAATAAGGCTGGGAAGCCACTGCACTGGAATGAGGTCTCCAAAAATTATGGAAAAACCCATTTCAACAACATTTTGCAAGAGTTGAGAAAGTAGGAAAGGGAAGGTAAGAAATCAAATTTTCACACTTATACTTTTAGAAATCAAACAACAATGAAATTTTAAGTTACTATTAGGTGGTATATCTATTTTTGATTAAAAAAACAGAGATCTGGGAGGTGAAGTGGCACTGGATTACAAAAGATTCTAAATATCAAGATGAGTTTAGACTTAACTCGATGAACAATGAATAATCATGACAGGTTCCTCAGCAGGGAAGAGATACTGGGGGGGGGGCGGAGGGAGGGTGGTTAATCTAGTACATGTGAACAACTAAAATTCAAGTTGGAAATGAGATTAGGGAAAGAAAGCTTAACTATTATAAGTCATAGGGATACCAAGCAAATCATTTGTGATGGATGAGAGGCAAGATGCTAATAGGGAAAACAAAAAGGTAGAATGGATTCTGAATATCTCAAAGAGTGAAGAGATGAAGCTTAGTCAAGTATCTGTAAATGGATGCCTATGAGAATGCCATTGCCAATAACCTAAAGGGAAACCAGCAAGGGAAAAAAACATGATCACCTTAATTGTTGGAGAAAAGCATCTGACAATCTATACCACCACCATTCATGACAAAATTATCCACGAAGCTAGGGACTGAAGGGCATTTCCTAACACAATAAAGGGGCTTCAAAAAAGCCCACAGGTGCTGAGAGTGGTGGTGCACACCTGAAATATCAGCAACTAGGGAGGCTGAAGCAGGTAGTCCCAAGATCAAGGGCAGTTTCAGCAATTTAGCAAGACCCAAAGTAACTTAGTGAGACCGTGTCTCAAAATATAAAATTAAAAGGGCTTTCCTCTCAGACTTTCTGTTCTATTTAGGTCTTCAATCAATCATATAAGTCCCACCCACATGAAGGAAGGCTATCTGGTTTACTGTCTACTGATTCAATGTCATTCTCATCCAAAAACACCCTCACAGGCACACCTAAAATAATATGTGGCCAAATGTCTGGGCACTCCAAGGCCCAATCAAATTGACACATAATATTAACCATTCAAACAACTTATTACTAAGATAGCAATGCTACCAAAAATGATCTACAAATTCAATGCCATTCCTATCAAAATTCCAATGGCCTCTTTTGGAAATATGGAAAAGGTGATCCTCAAATTCACACAGGTCCATTCCAACGGACCCTGAAGAGCCAAATTAATATTGAAAAAAAGAACAAAATCAGAGGACTCACATTTCTGTTTCAAAACTTACTAAAAAGCTATAGTGATCATAATAGTACAGTCTGGCATAAAGATGGACACACACACCAATGGAATCAAAGTTGAGAGTACAGAAAGTTCATCAATCTATGGTCAATTGATTTTCAACAAGGTACAAACATCATTTTATGGGGGAAAATAGTCTCATCAACAAATGGTGGGGTTGGGGATTTAGCTCAGTGGCATAGCGCTTGCCTAGCATGCGCCAGGCCCTGAGTTCTTGCAAGGCCCTGAGTTCTGGAGTTTGGTCCTCAGTCCTGAAAACAAAACAAAATGGTGTTTATATCCCCTAGCTTTCCTTTCTCAGCTGGGCAACTGAGTATCTACAAGCAAAAGAATAATACTGAACCCCTATCACATAAAATATAAAGAAATTAACCCAAAATAGATCAATGGCCTAAATGTACTAGTTCTAACTATAAAACTTTTTTTTTTTAAAGAGAGAGATAGAAAAAGAGAATCAATTTTACTTATTTTTCCATCTGGCCTTTGCTTTTCTGACACTTAGTTGTTTATGTGGTGCTAGGGTTCAAATCTGGGTGCGTGCACATGCTAGGCAAGTGCTCCAACCCCTGAGCCACTGCTCCAGCCCCATCATAAAACTCTTGAAAGAAACATAGAGGTAAATCTTCATGACCTCAGATTTGATAGTGGATTCCTAATATGACACCAAAAGCATGAGCAACAAAAGGAAAAATAATACTGAATCTGGGTAAGGGCTTACAGCTCAGTGGTAGAGCACTTACTCAGCATGTATGAGGCCCTGGGTTCAATCTCCAGCACAATGCAAACACAAAAAATACCAAATTGTACTTTATTAAAAGTGAACACTTTTGTGCCAGGAACAGTGTCACATGCCCATAATCCCAGCAGCTTGGGAGACTGAAGCAGGAGGATCATAAATTCAAAACCAGCCTCAGTAACTTAGTGAGGATCTAAGGAACTCTGTGAGACACGGTCTAAAATTAAAAATAAAAAGCGTTGGGGATATGGCTCAGTGGTTAAGTGCCCCTGGATTCAATCCCTAATACCAGGGGAAAAAAAAAAAAAAAAAAGAAAGCACCTTTGTTCACTGAAAGACATTATCAATAAAGTGAAATGACAACTTACAGGATGGAAGAAAATATTTTCAAATCATATATGTAACGGTCAATAATCTATATTATATAAAGAACACTTACAACTCAACAACCAAAAGACTAACAACCCAATTCAAAAATGAGCAGAGGGCTGGAGCGGTGGCTCGGCAGTTATGGCTCTTGACTGGCATGCACGAGGAAGCAGGTTTAAACCCCAGCACCACATACACAACGAAATATCACAGCAAGGAAAGCCACATGAAAATCTAAATAAAACTGATTCTTTCTCTCAGTGCCCCTGTCTTTAAAAAAAAAAAGCAAGCAGATAGCTGGCTGTGGTGGTGCATGCCTATAACCCCAGCAACTCGGGAGGCTGAGGCAGGATTTCAAGTTCAAGGCCAGCCTCAGCAAGTTAGGAAGACCCTGTCTCAAAACAAAATGGGCTGATGATGCAAGCTCAGTGACAGTGCACCACTGGGTTCAAGACCCAGTGGGGGCAGGGAAATAAGCAAAGAACATGCTCATGGAGATCTCTCTTAAGATAAACGTCTGATAAATATGTGAAAGACGCTTAACAACATTAACCATGAGGGAAATATAAATCGAAATCACAGTGAATTACCACCTTCACACTTATTATCAAACAAAACTGAACAAAACCAGAAAACAGAAAAGTAGTTTTTGTTTTGTTTTGTTTTTGGTACTGGGGATTGAACCCAGGGGTGTTTTATCACTAAGTTACATTCCCAGTCCATTTTTATTTTTTTTATTTTGAGACAGGGTCCCACTAAATTACTTAGGACCTTACTAAATTACTAAGGCTAGCCTTAAACTTCCAATCCTCCTGCCTCAGCCTCCTGAGTCACTGGGATTACAGTTGTGCACCACCATGCCTGGCTATAAAGTGTTTGGTGAAGATGTAAAGAAACTAGAATCCTTGTGCATTACTGGTGGGAATACAAAATGGAACAGCTGCTGTGGAAAATGGTTGGCAGTTCCTCAAAAAGTTCTGAATGACCATATGTCTCAGGAATTCCACTTCTAGGGATATATCCAAAAGAACTGAGAATATGTAATTAAATACTTGTACATAAATGTTCATAGCACTCACTGGGCATGGTAGCACATGCCTGTAATACCAACCACTCAGGAGGCTGAGACAGGAGGATCGCAAATTCAACATCAGCCTCAGCAACAAGACCTGGAATTTATATATGTATGTATATATGCATATGTATATATGTGAACCCAGGGCACTTTAACCTCTGCATTACATCCCCAGGATCACAAGTTTGAGGTTAGCCTTGGCAACTTAGCAAGATGCTTCTCAAAATAAAAAATAAAGAAGACTAGGGATGTAGCTCAGTGGTAAAACACCCTGGGTTCAATCCCCCAAGACCACAAAAAAATTTTAAAAACATATACATAGAGATATATATACACACATACACCCGGAGGAAGTTTTTAGGAAAAAGCAAAAAAATAGATGAAAACAATAAAATTAAACTCCAAAATAAATATCAATAGAATAGTAATAAGGGAACCATAAAAGTATACAATAATTAAAATAATAATAGCACATAGATAAATAATAAAAGCATGAGAATAAGACTGGATACTAGAATAACCAAGAGAGAATGGTCAAATTAATTATGACTGCTCCTAAAAAGCCACTGATTCATTGATTTGACCAGAAGGTGGTCAATCACTGGTTATCTTTTATTTTTTGGTACTGGGGATTGAACTCAGGGGTGCTCTTCCACTGAGCTATACCCACAGTCCATTTTTATTTTTATTTTTTAGACAGAGTCTTCCTAAATTGCCAGGGCTGGCTTTGAACTTGGAATCCTCCTGCCTCAGCTTCCCAAGTAGCTTGGTTTATAGGAATGCACAACTGCACCCAGCTTAATGACTACTTATTTCTAAGAGATCCGTTTTACTAAAAAATAACAAATTCTTATTAAAAGCCAATTTTGGAGCCAGGTGAGGTGGCACAGGCCTGTAATCCCAGAGACTCAGGAGGCTGAAGTAGGAGAATAGCAAGTTCAAGGCCAGCCTCAGCAATTTAGAGAAGCCCTAAGCAACTTAATGAGACCCTGTCTCAAAATAAAAAGGGCTCTGGATGTGGCTCAGTGGTAAAGTGACCCTGGGTCCAATCCCTAGCACCAAAAAAAAAAAAAGCCTACTTTGGTAAACCTCACCATTGAGTAACCTAGCAGATGCAGATGCTGATTACATAAAACCGGTAATTGCCCTACAACTGAATCTCAGACTGCCCAATCAGCCTCTCTGCAGACCTCTGAGCAATCAGTCCTCTCTTTGTTGGACCCCAGCCTGATCCCCAAAGTCATGACACAATTGGGCATTTGCAAGTGTTGATGCCACCTCAATCTCTGTGCTAAACTATAAAAACCAACCTGGTTTCATCTCCCATCAGCTAAGAGCTAATTCTGCTCAGGTCTTTTTTTTTTTTTAATTTTGGTAGTACTGGGGACTGAACCCAGGGCACAGCACTCTTCTACTGAGCTATGCCCCTAACATTCAGGTCTCTTATTTTCCAAGTTTACTACATGAAGTCTGAATTATATAGTATTGGGAAAATGTTTCAGAAAAGAAACAGATGAATTTTTATTCACCTGTTTTTCAGAAGAGTAGAATGATCATACTCACAGTAAACACTTTTTAAGTTTTGAGCATGTTAAAAGAATAATGGATTTTATATGTGTACCAAAAGATTAGTGTACTGAAACAAATACTACAAATGTATCAACTATCCTCCTCTATTGCCATATAAATTTCCTTAATTATATTTTAAAAAGAGAGAGAGAAAGAAAAGGAAATGAAACAGGTGAGTTTGGAAACTTTGTGCTAAAGGTAAACAAAATAAAAAGGAAAGAAGTAAACAAAGCAACAGCTGGAGGGGCAGGAGTGGTGGCTCAGTAGTTGAAGCGTTTGCCTGGCATGCGCAAAGACCCAGGTTCAAACCCTAGCACCATATACACAACTAAGTGTCAAAGAAACTTACTTAAACAAACAACAACAACAACAACAACAACAACAAAACAGCTGGAGCGAGCAACACAGAATTTTATTATTGTTTTAGGCTTGAGGACACATGTGCACAACCAAATGGGACTTGTATCCAAATTTCTCCAAATTTAATGTACAAATGAATCATTCAGGAATCCTGTCAAAAGGCAGAATCTGGCCAGGCATGGTGGTGCACACTTAGAATCCCAGCAGCTCAGGAGGCTGAAGCAGGAGGATGGCAAGTTCAAAGCAAGCTCCAATAACTTAGCAAGGCCCTAAACAACTTAGTAAAACCCTATCTCAAAATAAAAAATAAAAAATGGACTAGGGATGTGGATTAGTGGTTAAGCACCCCTGGGTTCAATCACTGGTACAAAAAAAGAAAGAAAGAAAAAGGTAAAATCTGAATCAATAGATCTAGGGTGAAGATCCAAATAGTGGCACACCAATCACAGCGTAAGCTTATTTCCCTGCTATCAATATGCACACCCTGGTAGTCTCAACCTGCCAACATAAGGTCACTGAACACAGAACTGGGAAGAGATGCACATAATTGGCTGGAAAAGCAGTTTAAGCTGGCTCTAGAATATCCAACATCCTGCATTTCTGTCCTAAATGACGCATATGACTCTGATCCATTTGAGTAGCAAAGGAGTAGACAGTGAAGTTTCCAGAGGTTAGGCTAGGATAAAGGAGAACACTAAAGGATAAATCACACAAGACACTACTAAAGGATAATTACATTACCATTGGCATCATATAATCATGTAACTCTTCTTTAGATCAGGGTTTCTCAAGCTCTGCACAATTTACATTTGGGCCATATAACTCTTTTGTGGGGGGATAACCTGTTCATTCTAGGATGTTCAGCAGCATTCCTGACTTTTACCCACTAGATGCCAGTAACCTCTTCCCCTAGCAATCAAAAATGCTCCAGACATTGCAGAATATCTCCTAGTACACACTGCTAATCTAGGTTTATCTATTTAAAAATGAAAGAATAAAAAGGAAAGTTTAATTCTTCCACTAAAACAAGAAAAAAGAGATGAGATGAGATGCTGGGGGGAGGAGGTGTTTAGACAAAACATGAAACAAGAGTTCTCTTTAGACATCATGGAGCTCAGTCAAATAGAAAAGAAGGTTATGTATTTAGAGTGCAAGAGAGGGATTAGAATTGGGAGGAGACTCACAGATAAGGCATTAAGAGAGTAATACGAAAGTCCTGTCCTAGAACAATGGGTCCATCAATGAAGAAACAGAACCAGGGATATCTTGGGCTCTTAGACTCAACGGCCCCCCCTCCCCGCTATACTATTTCCGAGCTGGGTGACCCTGGATTTTTTAAAAAGTATAAGCCTTCTCATAGAAACATCAATGAATTTCCATAAATATTAAAGACAAATTGTGTAAAGTTCTAAGCACAGGGTATAGAACACACTGAATGCTCAATTGGTATTAGCTATTATTGGAATCAGCATCATTATTTTCCTTGTAAAGTACTTGCTTCCACTTTGCTAGTGATTTCAATTTCCTTAATGAAACAAAACACAAAATCTGTCAACATGTCTTATAAACACTGTTGTTACTGAACGAACAGTAATCATTTGTAGCTGAAGGAGTATGAGAGCTGTGGAGCCAACCAATCACTGACACTAATATTCCAAAAGTCACAATTTACAAGACAATGTAAAAGGAAACAAAAGCTTAAATAAATGAGAAAGCAAAAAAGAGCATTACACTTTCATTAAAGTTAGCATGTTCCTATAGGGCTTCAGCTATCCTGAAGAACATGTAATGTGAGCCAGCTGGGCAACCAGTAACTTTAGAGGCTGAGGCAGGAAGATCCCAAATTCGAGACCAGACTTGGCAACTTCATGACCCTCTATCCCAAAATAAAAAATAAAGCTGAGCACAGTGGCGTATGCTTGTAATCTCAGCAGCTCAGAAGGCTGAAGCAGGATGACAGCCAGTTAGCAAGGCCCTAAACAACTTAGGAAGACCCTATCTCAAAATAAAAAGGGCTGGGGATGTGAGTCAGTGGCTAAAAGTGCTCCTAGGTTCAATCCGTGGTACTAAAAATAAATAAATAAACAAACAAACCAATAAATAAAAATAAAAAGGGCTGAAGATGTGACCCAGTGGTAGAGTGTTTCTGAGTTCAATCCCCAGTAATACCAAGAAAAAAAAAAGTGTGATGTCAACCCTCAATACTGCTGCCAAGGATGCCAGGTTTATAAGAACTAAACTGATTTCAAATTGTTTAGCCTCTAATAACAAGTAAACTTTACTGCTGATCTTTTATCTATATCAAGAATTGATTAATATATAGGAATCTGTCAACAAGTAATCTTTAGACGTAATCAGTCTATAATGTTGGAATTCACTAATATCACAAAGTGGCCACCCTGAGATTTCAGCATATACTCAGGGTATATTTCAAGAGTACCACATTTTTCTCTCACTAAAATTCCTGGGAGGCTATAAAGGGTTTACAACTGACCAACAAGGAAAAGGAAGCACTGTAGGTTTTAAATAGCTTCTGAGTGTCTGGGGAGGATAAGCTCTTCTCAACTAGAACAATTAAATATACTTTTACTTTTAACAGGCAGAATGTCTCAGAATTCAAAATAAAAGAATATATTCTAAGGAAGAATTTTTTAAAATCTTCCAAAATGTAAAAAGGTACTTTACTCATATAAAGTTCATTCAACCTAAACTGCTAACTTCAAGCATTATCAAGCATTCCAAACTTATCATCCGTCAGTATAGGGCAAATCACTGGGAAGAACAGTAAATGTCATCACACTGCAGGCCGCCAGAGATCAGGGCACTGCAGCCAGCAGCCACGGAGTGCCAAGCCTTCCCAAAATAGCTATGACTTATACACAAATGCTCATCAAACACCCCACATACAAACTCTCCAATCGTGAGTGCTGAAACAGGGGTCACTGTGGCAGAGATAAATGAAGATGCCACTGATATTAACAGGCACATGACATGGTCTTACGTGACGGAGCTTCAACAAATTTAAATATGACTTGCTCTCCCTTAAAATAGTCTTTTCTCTAAATCAATACAACTGTCTCAAAAACTAAAATTTTCCCACCTGTTTTTAAGTCACTGTCCTAAAAACAAACAAAACTGATCTCTGAAACCAAACAAAGGAAAACTCCTGATTCAAATTCCCAAAGGCATTGGTGAACACCTAACAATAATATTTCCATTAGAAATCAGCACACGAAACACCATCCACATACTTTCACTTTGGAGTCCAGGACCCGGAGATACCTTCTTCTACATGAGTTTTTAAGTGTGTGTATGTTATATACTCCTGGTCTTCTGGGTGCATTCGAAGAATAAAAAGGCATAAAAGATTTCTTGCCTGGCATTATCTGACAAAACTTTGTATTATATTTTACAAAATTGTTCACTTACAAACTTGTATCTGAATATTTGGCACAGATTTCCCATTCTGTCTTGAAAAAGTGTAGTACTTGAGGAGTGAGGAGGTGGTTTAAAGTTATAACATTCCAAAGTAACATTAGAAGATATTCTCAAATTGTCCACTTCCCAAGTTTCCTCACAGACATTATTAGCCTTTTGATTTTCTCCCAAACCACTGTTCTTTTACTCCCACCATCTAAGTCCAGAAATCCTTGTATTGATTTCAATCTTCACGGTAAGAGCAAAATCAGTATACATTCTATTCATCACACTGTTCCTCTCACCTTCAAATTCTAGAAATGAATGCAATAATTGGGGAGGCAGCTCTGTTTCAAAAAAAGAACGAAAGCGGGCAGGGAAGGAGGGAGGGAGTGTAGTAACTAGGACCCCTGGTCTTCTGCACTTCGTTGATAAACCTCGGCTTTAAGAGAGATAACTTCGGTCTACTTTCCACTCTTTAAAACAACACTGCCATGAAACTGATTTGAGTAGAAACAAAAACAACCAACGTTGCCCCTTTCAGAAGTTTCACACTCCTGGTCAGGGCCCAGGAGCACTCTCCTTCCTGACCCTGATGCACACAACCCCACGTGCAGCCCTTTTACGTTTTGGTTTCCAAAATATCTAGTGCCCCTCCAACCTCTGCTCGCTCACGGACCCGAAGATGAAGTCCTCAACCCGGCCTCGGAAGGACCGCAGCCTCGCGGCGCGCCGGTCCCCACACGCCAGCACACCCCCTCCGGCCCGCCCGCCCGGTTCGCCCCGCGCCCCCAGCCCGCCCCGCGCCCCGCAGGCCCCGCCGGGCCTCCCCGCTCGTCCGCGCCCCGCGTCGCTCGCGTCCCGCCCCTCGCCCCCCTCTCGGGCCTCGGGGCGGCCCCCTGGCCCCCGCTCCCGTCGCTGGCCCACCGAGCCGTGGCCGTCCACTGCTCCCGCCGCATCGTCCTGCTGCAGCTCGGCAGTCATGGTTGAGCTACCCCTCCGCGGGTCACTCAGCTCCCGCCGCCGCTGCCAGCCCGGGAGCACAGAAGGCGCCGCCCCCTGCGCCCGCCCGCGCCCTGCGCCCTGCGCCCGGCGCCCCGCGGGTTCCCGGTCCCGCCCCCGCCCGCAGCGCGCGCCCGAGGCCCAGCCCACTCGCCCCGCCCCCGGCCTGCGCGCGCACTCCAGGCGCGCGGCTGAGGCCGGAGTCGCTCTGCGTGCTCTCGCGCACGCCGAGCTCCGACCCGTCGCCGGCCACGTGACCCCGGCCCCGCCCCCGGCTAACGGTCAGCGTCACGGCCTCGGGCGCTCGGGGGCTGCCCCTCCGGTGCTGGGAAAGTGGTTTGGGGCAGCTGGGACGCTGCGTTCTGAAGTCGCGTTCTCTATCCTGTGCGGGGAAAACCTCTTCATTTCTGGGGCTGACTTTCGGCTCCAATTACTGTGGGCAGCCCCACGGGGCCCTGTAGCCTTTTCCCAGTCCACTGATAGGAAAAATTGTTCACCGTCTTTAGGAAAAGTAGAGGAGGAGGCTGAGTGCAGTCAGTGCTTTGTCTAAAGCTGACCAAACGGACCAGCAGCCCCATTCACGGATGCCCAGCATGGTTCCCTTCACCCTAACCTGAACGTGGTGAGCAAGAATTGTCAAGGGCCCCGTTTCGGATTTTAAGGCCATAAAACTGAAATTTTGTCACGTTTGAGCTAGGTATTTATTAAAGTTAAAAGCTCAGGTGCCTCAGTGAATTGTAGATTCAGCAATTTGGGGGAGATTGCAACTTTTAAACCATATTCCACATTTTCAGATACAGATGTATCATAATGACAGTCAGATACTTGGCACAATTATTGGCTGTCCCACGTCTGTGTGGATGCCACTGTTAGCAGTACTACTTATACCATTGTCCTGCGCTGGTCCTGAAGCAGCACTTTTTCAGTGCAAATTGTATTTGAAAAGTACCCTTTCCTGGGCTGGAGCGGTGGCTCAGGGGTTTCGGCGCTTGCCTGGCAAGCACGAGGACCCAGGTTCAAACCCCAGCACCATGTACACAACTGAGTGTTGGAGCAACTAGGGCCATGTGAAAAACTAAATAAAGTTGTTTTAATAAAAAAAAAAAAAAAAGAAAGAAAAGTACCCTTTCCTGTGCTCCTGACATTGTTGTTCCTGTGATTCTGATGTTTTACTGTAAGCCTACAGTCTGCACATGAGCGCAGGTACAAGTCAGGTACTGCTCCTGTGGGGCACCTGATTATTCTTAAGGCCATGGACTGGGACTGCTGCTACTTCCATCACCTGGAGATACTGGGGTCACCTTTCCTTGGCAAGTGAACAGTATTGATTGCAATGGTACTAACTTACAATCTTCTTCAATTGACAGGCTGATGCTGTGGTCATTCCTGATGGCAGTAAGACATTTCATGTGTGATTTGCCCCCTCCACCCTCCAAACCCTGTGAATAATTAAAACTCATGTTCATGGCCTCGACTTGGTGATCAAATAGTCCAGTTTATTTGCAGCATCATGTATTTCTACACTTCTAGAAAGTTGTATTTCTGTGTCTTTAGTCTTCTCTGGAACAACCCTTGTTTATTTTTGCACATTCATTTTCAGCTTCCTTATTTAATGTATATAAATTATGTTAAACTGTATAACCCTTGCTGGATGTGGTGGTTCAAGCCTTTAACACGAGTGATTGAGGAGACTGAGAAAGGAGGATGGAAAGCCAGCCTCAGCAATTTAGGAAGACCTTCGGTGAACCTATCTCAAAATAAAAATAAAGAACTTGGAAGGTTGAGGCAGGAGGATCACAAGTTCAAAGCCAGCTTCAGCAACTTAGTGTAGCTCTGAGCAACTTAGTGAGACCATGTCTCAAAATAAAAAATAAAAAGGGCTGGAGATGTGGCTCAGTGATTAAGCTTCCCTAGGTTCAATCCCTGATACCAAAAAGAAAAAAGAAAAAAAAAAAAGACTTGAGGGTGTAACTCAATGGTAAAATACCCCTGGGTTCTATATATATATCTTGATATAAATATATATCCTCACCCATGAAAATCTCCTAAAAGACCACCAGAGATGACTCATACCCATATCTCTGAAAGTGGTATGAGTAGGCTGTTTGGTAAATACAGACTCTTGAGTTTTTATTAAGTCTCTTTCTAATTTGTGGGGGTGGGGAGTACTAGAGATTGAACATGGGGTGCTTTAACTTCCATATGGTACTGGACATGGTAATCAATGAGTCAACTTGGCCAACCATAGTATTTAGTGAACAGGTCTCAAGTGCATAGCCATCATTTGGCAAGTCTGGTGGTGATCAGATATCAAAAGAGGATATAGATTGTGTATTGTCACCACAAATAATCCCTCTCATTTCCTCTTTTTTTTTTTTTTTCAAAGAGAGAAGGGCAATGAGTAAGAGACAGAGAGGATCAATTTTATTGAGTTCTTCACATGGCTTTTGTTGCTCCAACACTTAGTTGTGTACGAGGGTTGCTGGGGTTTGAACCCGTGTAATTGCGCATGCAGGGCAAGCGCCGTAACCACTGAGCCACCGCTCCAGCCACATTTCAAGAGTATTGAAGGAAAATAAAATAATTTTAATAAGGAGCTATAGCAAATAATTGACATTAAGAAGGGGGGGGGGGAGACATGGTGGCACACGCCTGTAATCCCAGCAACATAGGAGGCTGAGACAGGAGGATCACAAGTTCAAGCAAGACCAGCCTCAGCGATTTAGCTAGGCACTAAGCAACTTAGTGAGACCCCAGTCTCAGAATAAAAAATAAAAAGGGATAGGGATTTGCTCAGTGGTTAAGCACTCCTGGGTTCAATCCCCAGAAATTAGCAAATAAATAATCTGTTTAAAAGAATCTTTTCTCAGAGAAGAAATTATTTTTTTCCTTTTCTGGATATGCTAAGTTGTTTTTGAGTCAATGAATTCATCTTTCTCCTAGAGATTTAATTTAAATCTGAAATATAGCAATGTAAAATCCTATTTAAGCCTGTAATCCCAGGCTAAGGAGTGGCTGAAGCAAGAGAATCACAAGTTCAAGGCCAGCTTCAGCAACTTAGGCCATAAGCAACTTAGCAAGACCCTGTCTCAAAATTAAAAAGGCTGAGGATGTGACTCAGTTGTTAAGTACCCACGGGTTCAATCTGCAACACCAAAAGAAAAGAAATCCTATTTAAATGACTTGTATGAAGAGAAGGGGTAAGAATGGAGAAAAAGGAAACGAAGTATGTACTAATTTCTTGTCTGCTTCTCTGAAGTTTTCCACTGGCTTCTGAGCAACTGGATTTGAAAGCTGAAAGTTGCAGATGATTGACAGGTGTGACTGGTCTTTGAACTACGGATTCTATTCCAGGAATGATCTAATCAAATGTTCCTAAGTGCCATCTCCATATCTACAGCCATACCACCCTGAACGCGCCCAATCTCGTTTAAGGGCCATCTCCTCAGGAGCTAAGAAGATATCTTTTGTTACTATGCAGTAAAGAATATGGATATTTCTATTATAGCTCCTAGGTTAAAGAATTAGTTCATTATAAAAGTTAAATCATAGAAGGTAAAAGACTTTCAGAAAAGTCTTTTTTTTTTTTTTTGGTTGAAAAACAAATGGATTTCTGACCTTCCTAAAATGTGTACTACAGTTAATGGGGGACTTGGTGGAGAATTGCAATAACTTTAAAGTTAATGAGATCATTTGAGAAGTATTTGATTTGGTGATCAAAATAATCTCATGTTTCCTTTGTTTCTCTAAAACATATAGAAAAACAAGTCACAAATTATGATTCATGAAAGGCTTCAGTTCTGGGTATTTGATTATCTTTTTATTAGAGAGCAAAAGAGATGCTTGGTGCAGTGACACAAACCTGTAAACCCAGAGACTTGGGGAGCTGAGGCAAGAGAATTACAAGTTTGAGGCCAGCCTCAGCAATTTAGGAGGCCATAAACAACTTAGTGAGACCTTGTCTCAAAATAAAAAATTAAGGGCTGGCTAGAGATGTAGCACAGTCGTAAAGTACCCCTAGGTTGAATTCGTTTTACATACACACACACACACACAAACAGAGATCCAGAAATAAGCCCATAAACCAGGCATGGTGGTGCACAAGTTTGAGTCCAGTCACTTAGATCCTGTCTCAAAATTAAAGAAAAAAATAGTTGCAGGAGTTTGGGGGATTAGGGATGTAGCTCAATGACAGAGTTCCCTTGGGTTCCATTCCTGGTACTGTTACAGGAGTGCTAGGCCAGAGGCTTGTTCTGGGGATCCAAAAAAATCAGTTCTAGCTGTTCATCCCAGAAGAAAATGGTAAAAAACATTAAAGGAATTTTAATCAGTGTGACTACACCAGGAAGACGAGGAGACCCAAATCCTTACCCCTGACTTCAAGGAACTGAGTATAACTTTTATAGAAAACGGGTATGAGAGCCAAGGATTGGGCACGGTGGAAGATTTTCATAGGTGACTGTACAGGTGTGAACTATCCGTGGTTATCTCAGGATTGATCAGGCGGGACCTTGTGAGGGATGAGAAGGTTGCCATTGCCTGGAAGGTAGCTTCAGCTTATAAGATTTTTTGGCTCAGCAGTTATGGAGCTTGCCTGGCATACGCAAGGATCCAGGTTTGAACCCCAGCACCACATATACAACAAAGTGTTGGAGCAACGAAATCCACATGAAAAGCTGAATAAAATTGATTCTTTTTCTCTCTCACTGTCCCTCTCTCTTAAAAAAAAAAAATGAGAGAGGGAGGGACAGTGAGAGAGAGACAGAGACAGAATCAATTTTTATTTAGTTTTTCACATGGCTTTCGTTTCTCAGACACTTCGTTGTGCATGTGATGCTGGGATTTGAACTCACGTACTCGTGCATGCCGGGCAAGCACTATTACCACCGAGCCACCGTTCCAGTCCCCACAAAATTAAAAAAATTAAAGATTTTTATCAAGTGAACCGGTTCCTGGAGTCCAAGGTGACTCAGAGCAACTGAAAAGATGTGAAATGGAGGCAAAGATGCCAAGTCTGTAATTCTGCTTTTAGCCACCCTGTATACATTTGCAGACAAAAGTAAAGTCTGAATCCTATTGTTATATAGCATTGAAAAAAAAAAAGGAAAAGAAAAGCCATAAATTTCTTCAAATTTGGTTTCTGCAAACATCCCAGAATTGAAAACTAATGAAGATAATATGACTTTTAATAAATAATGTCACACAGTTGTTCATATTTTAAAAATTCATTTTGGATTCCCACTTTACATCATAAATAAACTTAAGTAGATTAAAGACTCAGTTTTAAGTAGATTAAAGACTTAAATGTAAAGAGCAAAATTTAAAAATTTTCCATTGCTCTATTGGAGAATGTTTATGGTTTGGAGATAAAAGAGATCTTTTTTTTAATCCAAAACACACACACACACACACACCACGCACACCAAACACAATATACAAAAGAAAATAGTAAATTCAATTCTTTCCTTTTTTTGCCATGTTGAGGATGAAATCCTTGGCCTTGCACATATTAGGCAAGTGCTCTACCATTGTGTTACATCCCCACTCTGATTATATTAAAACTAAGAATTTTTCAGCTTCAGAAAATTCTCCTTCAGTTGAGAATGTGGCTTATACCTGTAATCCCAGCAACTCTGGAGGCTAAGGCGGGTGGATCACAAGTTTGAGGCAAGCCTCAGCAACTTAAGAAGACCATGTCTCAAAGAAAGAGGATTCCTTAGTGTAGCTCAGTGGTAAAGTGCACCTGGGTTCAATCTCCAGCATAAAAAGAAAAAAGACCTAAGCATTTCTCTTCATCAAAACATCCACAAGCTGGGAGAAAATATAACACAAAAAACCCTGATAAAATATCAACATCTAGAACAAAGTTTCTCAACTTCGACACTGTAAATAAATTTGGTCAGCTAATTCTTTGTTATGCAGAATTGCCTTGTGTCTTGCAGACTCCTTGGCCTCTACCGGCTAGATGCCAGTTGTTACTATCAAAAACACCTCAAGTCATTGCTAAATGTACGTTGTATTCTTTTTTTTTTAAAAGAACAGTGAGAGAAGAGAATCAATTTTTATTTAGTTTTTCATGTGGCTTTCATTTCTCCAACACTTGGTTGTGTATGTGGTGCTGGGGTTCAAATCTGTGTCCTCATGCATGCCATGCAAGCACCATAACTGCTGACCCACCACTCCAACCCACCAAATGTATTTTTTTAAGAGAGAGTGACAGTGAGAGAAAGAGGAAAAAAAAATTGAGAAACAATTTTATTTAGTTTTTCATGTGGCTTTTGTTGCTCCGAGACTTCGTTGTGTACGTAGTGCTGGGGTTTGAACTCGCGGACTCGCACATGCTAGGCAAGTGCTTTAACCGCTGAGCCACCACTCCAGCCCCCTACCAAATGTATTTTGAAACAGGAATTCTCCTTCAGTTGAGAACTACTGATCTAAATAGGTGGAAAACTATTATAAGTCAAAATAATAGTGGAATATGTAAAAAAAAAAAAAAGCCTTAACAAAGAAAAAAACCCAAGCACCCAAGCATATGAAGATGCTGAACTTGATGGTAAATCATGGGTTAAAATACAAAGATACCATTTCATGCTTGCAATTGGCAAAATTTTAAAAATGCCACAGTAACAAGCATTGTTGAATGTGGAACAGCAGGAGAACACTTACTCAGTAGTAGTGCTTACAGAGCATACATGAGTCCCTAGGTTCAATCCTTGCACTCACATGCGCACACACACACACCCGTAAAATTTGAACTTATGTATGTCTCATAGCCAGCAATTCCTCTCCTAAGTGTTCTAGAAAAACTTGCACATTTATACCAGATTATATGTGCAAAAATGTATATAGCTCTTTTAAAATAAAACAGGAAATCAACATATGAACAGTGAAATTGATAAATTGTATACTTGTTGAACAGAACACTACATGGAAATAAATTGAACACAATACAGCTATGCAATATCTTGGAGTTATCTCAGGAACACTATTGTATGGTAAAAGGCAACTTGCAGAAGATGACATACAATATGATTCCATTTATGTATGATTAAACTACAAATAATAGCAAAAACATTATAAGCACAAAATTCAGAATATTAGCTGGGTACACCTGGAATCCCAGGGACTTGGGAGGCTGAGGCAGGAGGATCACAAGTTCAAGGTCAGCCTCTGTAATTTAACTAGACTCTAAACAACTTAGGAAGCCCTTGACCCTGGGTTCAATCCCCAGTACCAAAAAAGAACAAAAAAGGAAAAAAGATCAGTTTATTCAGAAGAGTAGGTGCAAGAGAAGAAAAGGCATAGAAGGGGAACAGGAATAAGCAGGACTTCACAGATTAATGGTAATGTTCTATTTTCATAATCAGGTGGTAGATATGCAGGTGTTCATTGTATCATTTTACTTGTATTTTACAACTACTTAAAAACAAGGAGATAGGCATAGTGCCACACACCCATAATACCAGCAACTCAGGATGCTAAGGCAGGACAATCACATGTTCAAGGCCAGCCTCAGCAATTTAGCAAGATTCTTAGCAATTTAGTGAGACCCTGTCTCAAAATAAAAATTAAAAAAGGAAACCTGGCACGGTGGCACACACTCACAATGCCAGTGGCTCTGGAGGCTGAGACAGGAGGTCAGCTTAGCAATTTATTGAGGTTCTAAGTAACTTAGCAAGATCCTGTCAAAAATTAAAAAGGGCTGGGGATGTAGCTCAATAGTCACCCACTCCTGGTACAAAAATAATAATAATAAAATAATAAGTAAAGGACTAGGGGATGTGGTTCAGTGGTAACATATTCTTGGGTTTAATTCCCAGTACTGCCCACTCCAAATAAATAAATAAATAAAACAAGGGCTGGGGATGTGGCTCAGTGGAAAAGTGCCCTAGGTCCAATCCTCAGTCAAAAAAAAATAATTAATACTAATTTATCTTTTAGAAAGATAAATTAGTTGTTTTTACTGACCCAATACTTGACTCTGGAAGGAAAAATATCATTTTTAGAGGAAATAATAGATAACATTACTGAGCTGAGTTCACACGCCAGTTGCATGAGCGCTTTGCACGAATGAACTTATTTTATCCTCAGAATACCCTATGAAGTGCTATTATTATTACTGATTTACAAATTAAGAATCTACCACAGAAAAGTAATTTGCCCAGGGTATTTCTGATGATAAGCGTAGAATCAGGATCCCAAACAAAGTAGCACAGCTCTGTCTTTCCACACTAAGGTGAAAGGCAAATAGATTCTGGTTTATAGGACCCTTATTTGGAAAAGATGAACATGGTCATCAGAAAGAAAACAATCTCCAAAGGTTTTCCTTAGCTGAGCTGAGAAAGATGGGGAAAGTTGAGAGGAAGGTGATGGGAGTTTGTGCTCAGTCAGAATGCTACTTAAAGTTAGGGAAAGCACAGGTCACACTTTGCCTGGACTAATCCAAGTTTACCCCTCTTTTCCCAGTATGATTATCAATAACTCCTCCTTTCTCAAACTTCCAGGTTTGGATTGTGGAACAGTTTCATCTTAAATTTGAGCAATTGTCCTAGAGAGTACTACCACAGCATTTCCCAAATCCTTACAAATATAGTTAAAATGCAAATCCCCAGACAACTGATAAGCATGTGTCATTGTTAACAAGCACTGATTACTCTCTTTCTAAAGAACACCTGCAGAGGAATGGAGGCCACCTCTCTGACAGTGGGTGGAATCATAGCCTGGAGTCCCATTTTCTTAAGCAATTTAAGCCAACTGCTATTAACCTTTAAGGCCAAGATACCTGAGGGCCAACCCTGAGGAGATATTGAAAAGAAGGAAAAGCATTTGATGGTCCCTGCCAGGTGGTTAAGAGCCAAGGACTTAACTTGACTGGTCCTATCTGTTTACAGAATTAGCAGGACTGCAGCCGTGACTCAGGTTATGGTGCTTGCCTGGCATGTGCAAGGATGCAGTTTCAAACCCCAGCACCACATACACAACAAAATGTTGGAGCAATGAAATCTGCATGAACAAACTAAATAAAATTTATTCTCTTTCCCTCTCTCTCTAGAGAGAGAGAGAGAGAAGGAGGAAGAGGAGGAGGTGGTGGCCCTATACAACTTAGTGAAACCCTGTCTCAAAATAAAAAGGGCTGGGGATGTGACTCAGTGGTAAATTGTCCCTGGGTTAAATTCCCAATACCAAACAAAAATGTTTAGAATTTAGGAGTGGGACTGTGGTGGTTCTGGTCTGTACCCAGATGTAGTTTAGTGGTGTGCACCTAAATTCAGTCCCTTGTACTGCAAAAACAAACAAACAAACAAAATCTCTGAAGTTCTGGTGCTGTTGTGTTGTGGTTTTTTTTTTTTTTTTTTGTAGTGTTTTTTGCCTTCTAAATTTCTCCAGAGAAATTAATAGCAAGAAATTTAAAACTGATGGTTGCAGTGGCATGCACTTATAATTCCAGCTACTCAAGAGGCTGAGACAGGAAGATGGGAAGTGAGGCCAGCCTGGCCAATTTAGCAAGACCCTGTCTCAGAATTTAAAAAAAATAAAAATAAGGGCTGGGGATGTAGCACAGTAATAGAGTACCTCTGGTTTAATCCCCAGTACCCAAAACAAAACAACAACAGCAAAAACAACCAAGGAAAAGAACAGGGTGCTGAACAGGCTGTCCAGACACTGGAGCCCCTTTTGTGAGGAGTTGCAAACCTGTTGAGTATCGGTTGTGTTAAGGAGTACACGTAAGTGTTGGATCCTGGAGCAAGCAGATCAGAGAACTAGTCTGTACAAATGAAAGAGCTCTGGTACCAAGAAGCAGGAGGCTTTAGAAAAGTTTTCAGCTTAAAATTGTTAGTCACGTTACTTGAAGTGGAGGTTTCTCAACTTTTGTTCCTTCAGCCTTGTGAAAAGATGAACAGAAATCCAAGAACTAATGTGTTATGCTGTCTTACTGTTTCAGTGTCAAGACAGAGAGTGGGATAGCATGGCAGAGCAACACTGCCTGACATGATGGTGAGAGGGTCCTTCGGGGTCTGAATGACCTGGCTATGAACTCATCTGAAGAACACCATGAAAATGTTTTGAACATTATAAATTGATTGTTTCAGTTTTTACAAAAACTAGATATGCATTGCTCAAACTGGAGAGGGTAGTTAAAACGCCCCATTTCTGCCACTGTGTGTACTCTACCAAAGAAGCCTACACATTCATAGCAAAATTCTAAAAATTGCCAGTGAGAGGTTTTTAAAAACAAGCTGTTAAACAAAGGTGATTTTTTCCCCCAGTGCTGGGGAATGGAACCCAGGACCTTGCACTTGGTACACAAGCCCTCCACCACTACACTATAACTTATGCCCAGCCCTCAAAGGTGATATTTTTGCTCCATATGAGAAAGCTGATATAACTTTTGCCTGTTTTACTCACATACTTCATAGTTGGAAATCTGTGTTAGTTACCATAAAAACAGAACCATTTAATTGTTACACTGCCTCTTTATCTTAAACTAAGTTACTTAGAGTTAATTTTCATTTTCACAAATGACAGACTGAAAGTAGTTTTCTTCTCACAAAAGAACATATATTTACAAATGAATTTATTGTTTAATATAGTTCATAATTTCTTTAATTTCAGGAAAAAATTAATTACTATTTTTATGATTATGTTTAGTCCATAGCAAGTGATAGTTATTATCCTTTTATACCATTGAAATTATATTGCCTTCTTAAATAAATTAAAGTTTAAGCTGGGAGTTGTGGCACATACTAACAATCCCAGCAACTCGGGAGGCTGCGGCAGGAAGATTGGAAGCTGGTGCCTGGGCAACTTAGTGAGACCCTGTCCCAAAATAAAAAATGAAAAGGATTTGAGGAGCACCATGCATGAGTTCAGTTGCCAGTGCCGCTAAAAATAAATAAAGCTTAAAAAGTGAATGAGAAATATTGCTTTTGTTATGGAAGAACAAGATCTTAGTGAACTTTTTTCTAATAGATAACAATCATAAACTCTGAAAACAATAAAAAGCAACTACCAGAAGAATCTGGAGATTGAGCAGAGATTTAGAAGAATGAAAACATGGACCAAAGTTCTGAAAAAGAGTCTGTGTCAATTTTTTGCAGCTTTGCTGAAAATAGGTCAGTCACAGCATGACACAGATGTTTGAAGCTCTAACAGAAAACCAGCCAGGCTTCTGGCCTTAGGAACTGACCATAAACCAGAACTTGGGGCAGAGACAGGCGCTCAAAAGTGAGGGAGGGAATTGGCTTAAAGAAGGCTGCATATTTCTACATAAAGAAAAAATTTTATAATGTTTTATGGGGTTGGGGGCATAGCTCAGTGGTAGAGAGCTTGCAAAGCATGTGCCACCCTAGGTTCAGTCCCCAGCACTGGGAAACAAGCAAACAAGCAAACAGTGGTTTAAAATAGAAGTTTTAAAAAATCTTTAAAAGGTTAGAAAAGGAGGAGCAGAAAATAAAACCAATAAGAAAACAAATTATAAAATGGGACAGCTAAATCCGACCATTTCAATAATTGCATTAAATTTATTTATTTATTTGTTGTGCTGCCAACATCTTGATCTTGGACTTCCTGCCTCCAGAACTGTGAGAAAATAGATTTGTTGTTCAAGTCACCCAGTTAATGCCAGTTTGTTATGTCAACCCTAGCAAATTAATATGTACATATTCAACTCAACAAACCTAATAGTGAACTCAACAACTTTATATATATATATATATGTTTATTTTGGTACCAAGGATTGAACCCAGGGATACTTAACTACTGAGCCACATCCCCAACCCTTTTTATTTTTTTATTTTGAGACAGGGTCTACTAAGTTGCTTAGAGCCTCGCTGAGTTGCTGAGGCTGGTTTTGAACTTGTGATCCTCCTGCCTCAGCCTCTGGAGCCACTAGGATTATAGAGCCATCACGGCTGGGCCTCAACAGCTCTTTATTGAACATCCACAATAACACTCAACTGTGCCTGATGCTGGCTGGCTGATCAAGACATAGCCTCTTGCTCCTCAGTTACCTCTATTTTAGTTAGCCACACAGACCCAGTGGAAAGAAGTGGTTCTGTAGCTCAGCGATGTGTATGCACCATCAGGGTACACTCCACTCCATACTTAACTCTTCAGAGACTCAGCAATATGTATGCACTGAAGATCACTTCTCTCCATACTTTACCTAACAGCAAATGTGTTTTGACACAATCTTTGCACCTTAGTGAATTATTATTGTTTTAACAAAGGCTTTTTAGTTGCAAGTAATAGAAAATAGCACAAGTAAAATTAGCTCTATGTAAATTTGAAGAAAAGGCAGCTTTTGTTTGTTTATTTTCTTGTGGAAACCTCATAGGAGTGCAGCTGAGCATAGAAGTACTGAACCCAATTCCTAGAGAATTATCAGGAATCAAAGCCACTCCTCTCTTTGAATGGGACCATTCACCCACTATCTATCTGTATGTTCTGTATCCCTCATTCTTTCTCTATGGAAATGATGGGAATTCATATCACCCCAGCCCTGGTTTCCAACACTTCTTATTTCCCAGACATAGAAGCCCTAGCCAACTGGCTAGTGACTACTTCCAGGTTTGAGAGAGAGAGAGCAGTGATTCACTTAGACCACATGTGCACTACTTGTTCTATTTGGCTTTGGTTAGAGAGGGTAGGATAATATTCACACATGGCCACTGGAACTGTAACACAAAAACAAACAAGCAAATGTTCCATAAGGGCAGTGTAGACAGGGCAGATATCCCAGAAAGTTCCTTTCATAGCAGCAAGATTGAATTTAATAATAATTGAATGATGAGAAGTAATTCAGTTCATCCACAAATGAGTTTATTTGTTTCTGTTTAAACTTGTGGTTTTCAGACCTGGCTTCACATGAAAGTGATCTATGGCATTTCAATCCACAAAATGGTCAGGGATGTAACTCAGTGGTTGAGCACTTGCCTAGCATGTACAAGACCCTGGGCTCAATATCCAGTACCATAAACACAACAAAAATAGAACTCAATACAGCTTTTAATAATACTGTTTTATAACTTTTCAGGAGTAGAATACCAAGACTTCACATATTATCTCTCTTAGGAAAAAAGTAGGGAAGTCATCCCTTAAACTTAGGAGCCCCTAGAGAGTTTGGAGGAGGTAAGTGGGGTAGGGATGGGGTAAGGGATGTAGCTTGGTGGTAGAGCCCCCCTGGGTTCAATTCCCAGTACCATTCACACACACACACACACAAAATCCATTGTACAATGAAATTTGAGACTAGCTATATATAATTTTCTGACTGCACAGAATTTGTTAGGCATGCATGACCATGCCACAAGGTGGTGCTCTGACTGCATTCACAGCCACAAACTAACTTTCTGGGCACTTCACAGTTTCCCACTCGGGTGCTCAGTCTTTAAAGGGCTCTAACTAGAGGTCTGTCACACTCCAGCCATAGTCAGCCAGCCTATCATTAGTGCCAAGCCTTCCTCCTGGAGCAATGACAGTGTAAATTTCAGCAATGGCAGAACGGGGACAAATACAGCTGTTGTGCATTTTAGAATAATTGCCACAGGCCGTTTGGAGACAGCTTTATAATCACAGCTCTTATACAGACTTATACAATATTTCACTCTCCTATTCCAAACCCTCTCAATACTCTGTATCATGAACTTGTGAATCTATTTGACTCACAGGAGTCAGGAATAATTCGCCCTCAGTTTTACAAAGTGAGGTTTGTATTCCCCTGAAAGGCACCATGCTCTCTCATCTCACCATCCTGCCTTTTCTTCTGCTAGGAATTGTTTCCCTCTTTTCACCCCACTGAAGGTGCTCAGCCCAAATGCCATTTGTGAGAAGGCTTTCCCCACTCCCATCCCAAGTCTAGGATCTTTTATTTACCTCCATTTTCTCCAGTTCATCCGTATGTTGGCATTTCTCTCATGTATTCTAAGTGTGTCTTATCTGTCAACTCCACCCCAAATCCCTTGAGCTTTCTTATCATTATATTTCCAGTGTCTATCACAATCCTGAATTTAGTGAGTAGATGGATGAATTAATAAATACAACAAGTTCTAAAAGATCTGAGACCTAAAACCAGATTGTCTTACTGGTTGTTACGATTGACTTTATCTAGGTCTCCCCTTAAAAAAAAACTCCTAAATGGGCCTACGTAGAAAAGTCCAGGCCCTATAGTGAGTCACATCAGGGGAAGATTCCCCAGTGCTGGTACAGCAAGACTTTACAACCCCCAATCAGCATGGAAGTTGAACCAAGGGGCATTTAACCACTGAACCACGTCCCCAGTGCACCCACCGTCCCGCTACCCACATTTTACTAAAAAAAAAAAAAATGAGATAGGGTCTCTCTAAGTTGCTTAGGGTCTCACTAAAGTGCTGAGATTGGCTTTGAACTTGTGATGCTTTTGACTCAGCTTCCCAAGCCACTGGGATATTTTGTTCTATTTTGTTCATGTAGTAATGTGGTTTCTGTTTGTTTTTGTGGTACTGGGAACTGAACCCAAGGGTGCTTTACCACTGAGCTACATTACCAACCCTTTTGATTCTTCATTTTGAGACAGAATCTCATAAAGTTGCCAAGGCTGACCTTGAACTTGCAATCTTCCTGCCTCAGACTTCCAAGTAGCTGGAATTACAGCATGTACCACTATACCTTACTTTAACTTACTTTAATTGAAAAAATAAAATTGAATAGTTCTTGTATACAACATAATGTATGAAGTATGTAACATGTGGAATAGCTAAATCAAGCTAGTTAACATGTGCATTACTTCATATAATTTTTTGAGTGTAGTAAGAACAATTAAAATCTACTTTCTTGGCAGGTTGCAAGAATGCAATACACTGTTATCAGCTATATTCGTATTATAGATCTCTTGAATTTATTCTGTCTGCATAACTAAAATAGTTTGACCAATATCTCCCCAACTTCCCCTGCAGCCCCTCAGTCCCTGGTAATCAGCATTCTACTCTTCAGCTTTTGTGAATTTACCATTCTTAGATTTCCCATATAAGTGAGTTCATAATTTTATTTCACTTAACATAATGGTAGACATCTTACTCCTAGGGACTACAAGACCCCTGAGCTAAGTGCAGCCTCTGAGAGAATCAATGGAAGGCAGAAGCCACCTGCCTCTGTGTCTCTGGCTTTCCCTTTGCAATCTTGCTCACTGATCCTGGAGCCAACCAAGCAGAAGCCACCTATGACTCATAATGAGTCCAGGCTGTCATTCTCACTCATTCTTGGCTAGGTAGGTGGTGAAAGGATGGCATCTGAGATGTGGTTGTGAGAAAGCTGGGCCCTTTTTAATGTCCTCTTTCTTGCATAAGCCAAAATTCTTTCTGTTTATTTAACTTTTCTCTCTCTTCCTTACATCCTTCTAAACCGTTTACTAACATTTGATAGATGCCAAACTCTGTGCCAGAGATACAGAGATGAATAAGACAATAGTATTTTGCCTTCACGGTACTCACAGAATTCTAGAAGAGACAGAAAAGTGAAACAAATGCTCTTAATACACTTGAATAAATGTAGTAACGAAGGCATAGATTGGCCCTGTAAGATCAAGGGAGTGAATGCTTAGAAACCAGCTGCTGGGAATCACCTGGTATATAGAGTTTGCTGATTTCCATGTAGCAAATGCTCCTATCATGGCTGATATTAATCCACAAACTTGGGAAGGATATACACAATTTGCTCTGTTGATGCCATAAGAGCTGGCTTTAGCACATCCCCACAATCCTAGCCTTGTGCATCCCTGAGCAGAGAATCTACCCTGTTGACTGCAGAACTGTGAGCTAAGAAGAAAGTTCTGTTTTAAGCCTCTTAGTGTGTGGTAATTTGCCACACACCCATATAAAACAAACCCAATGCTGAATAAACTCCATTTACACATGTGAAAATTAAGGCTTAGAGACAATAAGGAATTTGATCAAATCCATGAACATCTAGCAAGTGATGGAGCTGAAAGACAAAACAGGATGTGTCTGATTCCAAGGTCTGGGACTTAGTTCAGTGACCTCCCATAGAAAGTCATGAAGAGTCAGAACCATGGAATCATGCATTTTTAAATTATTTTTCTGGGACTAGAAAATGTGCATTATTATTAAGCATGAAATTTTGATCTAGAGGAAAATCAAATGCTAAGTGTGGATTTGAATTTTGAAGTGTCACCTCAGTGGTTAGCTTGATATTTATTTCAGGGGACAAAGCTTTGGAGTAATCAAAATTACATACGGAACTCTACTCATTAAACATTTGAGTTTGACTAGGGTGTCCATTTCTGCTTTTCTCCTCTAGCCTGACCAGATGTGAAAACTCAATTCTCCCTGAATGTGTACATCTGTCAAAATTCCTGTCAATTTTAGCATGACTGCCAAGAGAGCGAACAAAGAGACTTAGCGATTAACTTCAAAGAACTTTGTTGGAGAGGAATAAAGATATTTAAGGCCTATTTTGTGAACTAATTGCATTTGCATATTTATGGGATTTACTGATATAGCAGTAATTAAAAACTATTTAGTAGTCTTAAAGGACACATAACTCAGTTGCTGTTTGCATAATAAACACTTCCTTATTATGTTTGCATAATAAACTCTCTCCCCCTGCTTCTTCCAAAAGACATTGGTTCTTCTAAGAGGTGCCATATCTTACTTGAAAATAGTGGAGAAACATAGTGCACAAGCTCACAGAGCTGTGGAGAGGGGCTTTTGAAAGAAATATACTTCTAGGAACTCTCTTAGCAACAGGCTTGGCCTGGGCTGCTGTCAGAGCATGCAGATTCAAACCTCAGAAGAAGTCTCTGTTTATTTTGCCCAAATTATATTCCTTAAAGGGTCTGAAAGCATAGCCCCTTATGACTCCAAGTTTTTGTTTTAGATATACTGATATCCTCGAAAGGCCTGAATGAGATTCACCCCAATACTCATCCTTCCTAAGAAGATGTGCAAGAGAATGATCAGACACAATATGAATAAAAAACTTTTCTACATGAGAAGTGCTGCATTTAAGGAGTGGGAAGAGACAGTTTTCGTGAAAAATTGAAAGTTGGGGTGAGGGATGATACGTAACCTAAAAGTATTGAATAAATGAACTAAACTAGGTAGGACAATAAAGTTAGAACAAAAGAATTGAGCTAGTAGATGGTGCAAAAGTCCAGGAAGCATCTGAAGACAAGTCACACAAAACCTTTCCCATCGGGCAGGATTAATCAGCCATGAGCTATAATGGGTTGAATCACCAGACTATTGTTAAATTAGCTAATGAAGGTCATAATGTACCTGTATTCCACATCATTAGCAATGGTCTTCCAGTAGCAGATGGGCATATAAGAAATTATGAAGAAAAGGGAGGGGAAACATGTCCAGAAGGTTTGACTTAGAGTCATAACTTATGAAAATGTGTGCAAGAATGCTATGTGGATCATCATGTCAATTAAATCTTTGCATACAGAGAAGCTTCTGCATTCTCTTTCCGTAAAAGCCCTGCCTACCTCACTATGCTGCCTGGAACTTGCATTTCTCTTGTCTTGATTCACCTTACAGGTAGATGCTGACAGTGGGGAGATCTGGGACTTTGCAGTGCTGGGACTTTGCAGTGCTGGAACTTTGGAGACCAGATCAATCCTTCATCTCTTGATGAAGCCCCATTTATTGGCCCACTGTTTCTAAAGGGTATTTCTCAAATAAATTTCCCATAATTTTGTATCAACGTTCCTCTTCCAGATTACATTTAAATTTCTTTTTCATCTGAAATATTTTCAAATGTACAGCAAAATGAAAAAGATGGTAGAAAGAACTCCTGCCTCCTGTTCCTCCCCATACAACCATTTGAGAGTGTGGCCCACATGATATGTCATCATCTTTGAATACACAGGGTGTCGTTCTAACAAACAAGGGCATTCTTTAATATAATCTCAACACAATCAAAATTGGGAAATCAACATTGCCTCCTTGTAATATCTAATTCACTTGTTCCATTCAAGCTTCATCAGTTTCTCCCATAGTTTTCCTTATAACAAAAAGATCCAATCCAGAATCATATGTTGCACTTGATTGTCATATATTTTTGGTTTCTTTTTGTTTGATACAACTCCTCAGTCTTAAATTTCATAACCTTAATTTTTTTGAAGATTTAATGCATGAATTTTTGTAGAATGCCTCACAATATGAGATTGGCTCTTGCTTCCTCCTGAGTAGATTCAAGTTATGAATTTTGGGTAGGACTGCAGCAGAAGAGCTCCTGTGTCTACTCAATTCATCATGTCTCATGCCACACATGATCAAATGTTAATTTCCATCATTTGATGAAAGTGTTGCCTGCCAGCTTTCTCCACTGGAGAGAGTTGTTTTTTAATCTTTGTAATTAATAAGTGTTTGTATAAATGTGCCATTCCTCATCAAACTTCACCAACTAGTTTTAGCATCCATGGATGGTTTCTTGGGTGAATTAATTATTCTGAAGATTCCATTATGCCTTCTTCATTTATTAGTTGGAATTCTAATCTAAAGAAGTGCTTTCTCTTCTTATATTCACTAGATTTAAAAAATTTGTATGAATTTGTGGATTATAGTTTTATCTAGTGGGTTACAATTTGTTATTATAATTATTGATTTTTATGCTCAAATTGTCCCAGTTTGGCCAGTGGAAGTCCCTTCTAACTGACTGCTATGTCATTTTATCATGTTCCCACATTCTTTCAGTATGTTTTTGCTTTATGGCACAATAAATGTTCTGGGTTCTTCTTATACTTTCACAGAATGAGCTCTTGCATCAGTCATTTCTCCATTGCTTCCTATGAATACAATATTTAGAACCTAAGGTCTGGGTACAAGTTATGCTCATTATTCGTGGGTGTCACTGCTCCCAGGTCCTCTAGTGGACAGAGCTAGGGAATATATATTTTTGTATGTATGCATGAACATGTGTACACATACATTTACATTGCTATTTATTTCCATGTTTAGCTAAATATATATATATATATATATATATATATATATATATATACTAAAAATCATGAGTTCACACTGATACTTCCAAAACCAGCTCAACACCACAAGGCTCATCCTTCTTTTCTGCATTTCATATTTCTAATTCCCTTCACCAATAATAGGAAGCCAATCAGGCTATATTTCTTGGTGGATAAAATTAGGTACAAAACTTCATGGATTCTAAACAAAGGGACTGAGCCATTAGAAAAACAGGAATCCAATATTGTCTCCCTGACCCCTCATTTTGCTCTATAAAAATTTAGTTCAAATCTGTGCCTTTACACTTCCACTTATAATAAAAAGCAGGCAGATGTTGGAGATGATATGAAATTCGGTTTTTGTTCTGCAACACTGAGTGAGTCTACCAATGGAAAGCAGAGTTATTATATAGAATTATGCATCCTTTTCCTTAATAATGCAGAGTCAATGAGTATTCAATAAAAAAGAATGAAAAAACTCTTATTGAATGATGTTAAACTTTAATAGTTCTCATCTTTAATAGGCCTAGAAGCATCCTCTTCTTCTAGCTTGTTACTTTCTGAATTATGGTCAGTGAAAATTTAAGAAGCGCTTGTATTTATCAAAGATCAATGTTTCTTTTAATTAAAGGGACTTGGGAAAAACAAAAAGCACTTTTTCTATTGTATTGTTTGCAGTTGTTCTTCATTAGACCATACCAGTTTTCCATTAGCTTTGTGTAATTCAGGAGTCTAATAACCACTGTCAAATGCTGAAGATGTTACTGCATAAGTCTGATTTAGGACAGCTATTTGGATCTCAATTATTAATGAAATTAGTGTCCTGAATGTCAGCAAGAGCATTGCCTTTAGTAAAGGCTATAAAGGAAATCATATTAATGTGGAATTTCCTGTCCTTAGGGGCTCCTCCTGTATTACATTATTCACTTACATATCTCTTGTCAGGGAGATGGAATTGTTAGCCATCATCTGATCTTGGGACAGAACCAAATGGAGAAGTTGCAGGGTTTATGATATTATCAATTCCAAAATCTTTGTGTAATGCTGGTATTGCCTTGGTCCAAAGGAGTGTTTATAAAATAGCACCAGAAGGACAGCACACATTGACAACAAAGAAGAATAGAGAGGAGAAGAATTCCGTTATGAAAAGTCGAGCAGCATTTCATCCAGGAGGCAAGTTTGCTTTTCTCCTCTTTGGAACCTGTCCAAGAACATGGACAAGTATGATGGCTCTTCTGTGGCTCTGCAGCCTGGTGGCTGCCACAGGTGAGTTCTATTAATGATTTTACTAGGCACTGAGTTTCAATGCTTAGAAGTTGATACACTGTGCTGTAAACTCCTTACGATTGTTTGTTTTAATTCATTCTTTGTAAATGTCAGCCCTGTGCATCTACAGGGAGACCAGTGATTTGTTTCTGTCTTTGTTCCTACAATTCTACACATATGTATAGAGTCATACGATAGAGTTTTTACACATAGCTGAAAGTATGCTCCAAAATGTTATAATTGCTTGATAAGTCTCTGCTTTTCTAGAAATCAAGCTCTTTACAGCAATTTACATTGAGTTTGGGGCATTCTTTTTCAGATTCACCTTTATGTATGGATAATATATTTTTATTATCCAAAATATTCATGCCTTCATTATAAGCTTTTAGCATCCCAGAGAAAGAGTCCCGTGGATTTGTCATGACTAGAGATACTTACACATCATTTCAGTATTACAGGCTTTACGTCTAGTCTTACAGAATCTACGCAGAGAGGAGTATGTCCTCCAGCTACAGGTACTAAAACTTGTGTGTTCTGAGTATACATTTTCTCTTACAAAGTACTTTACAAACTAACAACTTTTTCTAAATCTTTGAAACTATAGTGGTGACATTATTAACTCTACTGTATTGAACTCAAGTTATAATTGCTTCTTTGTAAATGCACACAAACACAAGAATTTATGTGTATGTTATGTGTATGTTCCCAACACTCCACTTTCTTGAGAGTTTTCCTAGAGCTTATATCTGAATTTTCAAGTTTTAACATGTAACTGGAAGTGAAATGAGTCAGTTACAGAAATGTGTAAGGAATTTGGTGGCCAAGAAGCTAGAGATTAAAAATAAAACCAAAACAAAACAAAACAAAACAAAAAACTGGAAATGATTTTTCTGTTGGGTAGAGAAGAAAAAGAATCTCTTATTAAAGCAAGAAAATCTTGAATGTTTAACTTAAGTGATAAAAGCATATCTTAATTATAAAAATAAAATAAAGGATATTTCTCTGAATACCAAATGGATTTTTTTCACAGAAAATAACTGTCATCAATAAACAAGACAGAATAGAAAAATGAAGGAAAGGAAATATTCTTTTTGATAATTCTTTCTAATCTATCTCTTTGTATTTATGCTTACTTTTTGTTCTAAATTTAGTAGGAAGGTGTTTTAATAGTGTCTAAAAAACCAATGTTTTACCATAAATCACACTGAAGACATTGTAGCAAAGGAACCTTCATTTGGGAATTTTATTGTGTTAATATATAGACAGTTTATAAATAAAAGAATACTGAACTTATCACCATGGAGTGCTACTTAGCTGTTCTACACGTACTGTGAGTGTGTGGGGTAGAAGATAGATTGGATAAGGACAGTGGTCTAGCTCCAGTGGCCCTACTCCCTCACCACATGATCTGAGAAAGTCAATTAACCCTTATGCACTCAGTCTCCACAAATTAACTTTAATTTTTGATTGATTGAGATCAAATAAAATTGAGAAATTGTACACTGCAAAACAAATGTAAGATTAACCTGAAAATACACTACTCAGAAAATAACTCTGCCTGTTTCTGCCCAATCATGTTTACCATTATGCTGAAGAGGCTTTGGAGTCAGAACAGCTGTGTTTAACTTCCAACAACCCGTTCCAACAACCGCTTCATTTGCAACTATATGACCCTGGGTAGTAGCAACCTCAAGCCTGCAGTCTCTCACTTACAGTGATTGTGCTCTCCTATGGACTGTGGAATCCCTAACTCACAAGATTGTTGTGATTGTTGAATGAGATCATTCATGTGTGAGATTTAACCTACTGCCTGGCCTACAGTAAGTATTCAGTTAGTACTAGGAAGACACTAGAGCCATACACCTAAAACTCTTTCCTTGTAATTTAAACCAAATGAAAAAAATCACAGCATCTAAACATCACAAGCATCTCCGCTTCTTTATCTATAGGCACATAGCAATGTCACTGTGATGTTGCGAGGTTCAAATAATGTAAAGATTTGGAAAGCACAGGATTATTTTCTCCTATGTGAGTCTTATTGCCTGTACTTTGGTTGTTTCAATAGCAATGCCATAGGCTCACCATATCCCATTTCCAACTAGACTGCATTCCCTACTTTTGGTCCCAAAACAATAATTCTATGCTTGACATTTGCTAATTGATGGGTTTTAGGAAAATGCATTAATTCTTTAATTTTCCAACTTTTTAGTTAAATAAAAATTGGACTAGGACGAGCATGAAAAAAAAAAACCCAACTCTTTCCTTGTAAACTTTCAGTTGCATAGATAATTCTCTTAGAATCCTGAAGATACATCCTAAGTCAAGGATAGCTCTTTTCATTGAAGTACCCCAGACACTTTAACATAGGTGTATGTGAAGGAACAACTCATTAAAACAAGGAAAACCAAATAACAGTTCTATTGTGTTCTTATCTTCTTTTTAAGTTTCTCTTTACTACAATCACTTCAGGGATCAGTCCCCAACACATTCTACTTTCTAGAAATCATGCAAGTGAATTATTTGAAGTGATTATTAGCATTCAGTGTTGGCGAGGAATCTTTCCTGGGTCTGTTGATGGCTTCCGTCAGTGTCTGTTGAAATATCACTGAACTGTGAGTCATTTAGTGCTTGTGTGAATGTCACATTATCTTTCAAGGGGCATCATTTACTGTTAATTAATGGTCACTTAAATCCTTAATCTTTCTCCTGTAATTGATCTTTCTCCTCAGGCACATTTGCATTCATAGTAGAAAAGTGATTTATTATTTCTTCCCATCTTAAACAAAGAACTCTTTCCCTTTTGGTTTATTTAAGTGCACTTCCATTGTTTATTATTTTTCTCTTTTCATCACTTATTTCTCTTTTGTTCTCAGTCCTAGCTTCCAGAACTTTCTCTTTTTACCCAAAGATTTGACTCATTTTTGAAAACATATTTATCCACAGGGGACCGATGAATTTTTTCCTAGGAAAGACAGCAGAGGGGAATTTTGAGTCTTTATGAGCAGGGGTATAGGGAACAAACACACATTTGTTTCTCAGAATTATGTTTTAACTCTGTCTCAGATAGTTTCCTGTATTGAATCATGCACATTTCAGCATTTCCCCAACTGAGACTTGAATTGGGAGCTTCCAAGCGAGGTAAAAATGAAGCTGCCCAAAGCAAAGTTTGCAGGAAGAGCATTGGGCCAGCTTTGCTTTATGTTCCTGACTTCCCTCCCCTGGGGTACACCAGTGAGAAATGTTCTCAGGTGGAGAGATTCACAGCACACTTTTTGACAATAATGGTTCACAAAACCCCTAAAAACGATGCCCGATACAAGCTGCCTACCTTAGTTCTGCATGCCTCAATAGTCGATGCCATTTTAGGCATCTTCTTGGGTGGATAGTTAAGAAGTTAAAATGCTTATTAGATTCTCAGTTCTGATGGTAATTAAAGTGAAGATTCCACTGCCTGCGATGAATCTGGGATTGCACCTCCAGCATTGTTTTTAGCATTTTGGTCACACTGACATTGATAAATCATAGAAATTGCTGCCTGTGGCGGCAAGTGACATGACATCATTCATAAAGAAATAGGTATAAACAGGATTGTCGCACAGGGAGAAGCGATCTCATTTACAGTTTCCTGCTGGATCGCTTATACTTTCAGAAGCTCATCAAAATAACCATCAAAACCACTGAGAGCCCAGGCAAATTCACATGCAGGACACTACAGATAGATTTCATCACGCACCATGTCAGGAGGTGTGCAATTTGCTTCAGTCCAATGAGTTAGTGAAGGTTTGAATCCCCTAAGGGCTGGTGAAGCTTGTGAACAAAATATCTTTTTGCAATTCAGAGAGAGCCCTCACAAATTTGTCACTTCCAATTGTTGGTATTCATTTCTCTTACTTTCTGTCCCCTGGCCTCCCCTGCCTCACCACCAATCACTACTCCTCTACAAATCAAGATTCCTGGACCAGAGGAAATGGTTGTTTCCTGGAACCAGAGAGAATTTTCCCAAAACAAAGATCTAATTTTCTGACAAGTGCATTTTATTTAAAGACAGATAGTGTGAGAAGAGATTTTTGAGGGTAAAAGTATGAATTGAAATCTCACTCATTCCATTATCTAAAAACTCATACACATTTCTTTGGATTCAATGATTTGTCCATTGTAAATGGAAAATCAGAAGCAAAAAAAAAAAAAAACAAGATGGGAGTTAAATTTTGACTAAGCATATAGGTGGTTATCTGCTCTATGACAGGAGCCAGTGATATAGGACTAAGAAAAGGATTCTTTCTTCAAGATGCATGATTGCTATAAAATGGAATTGTGGGTACAGTTTTCATTCTTGGAGATGGAGTTGATTGATTTATCTTCACAATGAGATTTCTCTATTGGGCACTTAGGTAATCCACTTATTTTAAATAGGTTTCTGCCAAAAAGCCCACCAGCCAGCTGTGAATTTATGCAGACTGGGGTGAGCTGAGTACGGTATTTCACTAAGAGCCTATTCCTGAACAATTTGAAATCTTCTAAAGATGCTTCTTTTTTTTTAATTTTTATTGAGAAATTTATTTTTTAAACAATCTAACAAGTTTTTAACAAGACAATATAAAATGTATATAGATTCTGAAGATTAGATTTACCTCCAAGAGTTCCCCTCCAAATTATCCACCCTTATCTCTCCCTAAAGATGCTTCTTAATTTCATCTACACAGAGACAGTTTCCCTGCCCCCAGGAATTCTAGCAACAGATACACCTCATCCCAGGAATTCTGCTTTGCATCGACTCACCGAGCAGTTATTACAGCAATATCACAAGGAAGTGAGGCCTGTTCAAAACTGGGCTAATGCCACCACCATCTACCTGGACCTATTTGTCCAAGCTGTACTGGATGTGGTAAGGACCATCTTTCCATTTCTTCTTTTTGTTCCCCTGTTCCCCCTTTTTAAAACTAACCATGATTTATGCAGGAGCCTGAAAGGCTCTGTTCCTGAGACTGACTCTTTGAACTGAACTTCTAGGGAAGTTGTGCTAGACTCATTTTCAAGATTTTTTTTTTTTTTTGATGGTGCTGGGGACTGAACCCAAGGCTTCATGCATGCTAGGCAAGCACTCTATCACTGAGCCACATCCCCAGCCCGCTAGATTCATATTGTCAGTTAGCATGAGGTAAAATATTTAGTTGGTAAATTCTGCTTTCTAGTTCCTTGCTTCCTTGTAAAAGGCAAATAGTTTAAAAATACAAGTTTCATGAAATTAAGAGAGTTGAATTATGATCATAGATCATAATACATATTTTTATGCATAACACTGAAACTAAAAATGGTAACAGGTATCCTGTGGGTCACCTTTATTAGTGATAAGGGTAGATTTGGGATCCACTAGTTATTATCTGAATTTGAAAAAGGGGAAAAATGCCTTGGTATCATGAGTTTAAAAAAGGGCTTCTAGGGGCTGGAGCAGTGGCTCAGAGGTTATGGCCCTTGCCTGGCATGCGTGAGGATGCGGCTTGAACCCCAGCACCACACACACAACGAAGTGTCGGAGCAAAGAAAGTCACATGAAAAAATAAATAAAATTGATTCTCTCTTTCTCTCTCACTGTCCCTCTCTTTAAAAAAAAGTAGGTGGGGTGGGGATGTAGCTCAGTACAGTACTGGGTTCAATCTCCAGTGATTCCCCAGCCCCCCAAAACCAAAGAAAAGAAAAAATCAAAATGTTTCCCAAAGTGGCTATATAATTTGGCATTTCATGTACAACATAGGAGAGTTCCAGTTTCTCCACATTATCACCAGTGCTTAATATTGTCAATCATTTTAATTTTAACCATTCCAGTAGGTTCTAATATCTCGATCTTTTCTCTTCTTTCTTTTTTTTTTTTAATTCTGTTATGGAGATTGAACCCAGGGCCTCGTGCATGCTAGTCAAGTGCTTTACTGCTGAGCTACACCCCCAGCCCTTTTTATTTTTTGAGACATAATCTCATTAAGTTCCCCAGCCAGATCTCAAATTTGTAGTCTGCCTGCCTCAGTTTCCCAAGTAGCTGGGATTACAAGTGGGTGCTATTGCACTCAGCTGAAGCAGTATCCTATAGATAGATATAGTTGAGTCTTATCCCCCTCAATTTTTTATTAAAATAATTACAAATGTACAGAAATTTGCAAAAAAATATACAGGGAGGTCCTGTGCACCCTTTACCTAATCTCTTCCAATATTAATATCTTCCATAAATATAGTGCAGTGTTGATACCAGAGAACTGACTTTGGTGCAGTCCACAGAAGATTGTTCAGATTTTTCCAGTTGATCTGTGCCTGTGTAGGTTTCTATATTTAGCTCTATGTACTTTTATCACACGTGTGTTAAATAGCTTTCTGCAACTATTCACAATACCTGAGCTAATTAACTCTTAAATAGAAAAGGTTTATTTTGGCTCACAGTTCTGGAGATTCCAATCCCTGATTGGTTGGCCCCATTGCTTGAGAGATCAAAACCACTCACCTCAAGGCTGGGAAGCAAAGAGTGAGGGAAGGGCCAGAGTCCCAGAATCCCCCTTAAGGGCATGCCTCTAGTGACCTGAGGACCTTCCATTAGGCCCTACCTCCTAAAGGTTCCACTACTTCCCAGTAGTGCTACCCTGGGGACCAAGACTTTAACACTCGAGCCGGCCATTCAACATGCAAACGACAGCATTCAAGCTATACAGCTGTACTCCTTTATAGCTATACTGCCTTCTCCCTAATCCCCAACCTGCGATAACCATTAATCTCAATCTTTATGCTTTTTTAAGAATATTGTATAAATGGAAGCATATAGTATATAACCTTTGAGATTGACTTCTTCCTTTTAGCCTGGTTTCTTTAGTTCTTCCATGTTGGTGTGCATAGCAATAGTTCATTCCCTTTTATTGTTGAGTAGTATTCCTGGTTTTCACTTCATTTAACTGGTCTGAAAATCTATGCATTTTAATTGAAGTGTTTAGTCCATTTGCCAACATTATCTTGCTGCTTGTTTTCTAGGTATGTTATCTGTTTGGGGTTTTTTTGTTTGTTTTGGGGAGTTTTTTTGTTGTTGTCTTGTGTCTTACTTTATCTTGAGCCAAATTTAAAATTTTTAATAAATGTTAAAAATAACAAAATATTTAAATTTTTTTTGACATTTTATTTTACTTTTAATCTTTCCATCTTCATATTATCACTTTTTCTATCTTGATTATTTTTAGAGTTTTCCTTGGGATTTCCATATTCAATCATTGATTTATTCTAGTGTACTTAGAATTGACCTTATGATACGTTCCATAAAATGTGCGAAACTCACAATAATAATTCATTTGCTTGCTCCCATTTTTTGTGCTACTTTTATGTTCAATTTTATATTCACGTACATAATCTACCCTGCAATATAATGTTAGCATTTTCATGTACTTTGTTAAAACAATTTAATGATTCCTCTTTATTTTTTATTTTTTTGGGGTGCCAGGGATTGAACCCTGAGGTGCTTAACCACTAAGCCACATCTCAAGTCCTTTTTATATTTTATTTAGTTTAGAGACAGGGTCTCTCTAAGTTGCTTAGGGCCTTGCTAAGTTGCTGAGGCTGGCTTTGAACATGCGATCCTCCTACCTTAGCCTCCTGAGTTGCTGAGATTACAGGCATACAGCACCCCACCTATCTGGATTTTCTTGACTGGCAATTAGGCATTGGAATTAATTAAAAATAAATTTAAAATTTAGAGAATAGGGTTTAAGTTTTCTTTTAATTGATTCAGATTGCTTTATTATAATTTTTCTCCAGCTAAGATAAATCCCCAATCAACCGTTTCTTAGTAAACAGGAATATTTAAATGGTACATCCAAAATTGTCCCTTTTAACAAAATTGTGCTTTTTCTTAGTTTTATTTTCCCACTCATGCTAGTAAAATACCAGCCCTAAGATCTTAGCAAATATTGCTTAATTCCAGAAAATACCCCCACACTAAAAGGCCTAGTCTCACACATTTTAATAAAAAATTCTTTTAGTCTCTTTTTGATTGAATACTGAATTAGAATTTTGGATACTCAGTTTCCTGGGGCTGATTCTTCACCTGGGTAAAGAAGATATTATTCCTTGCCATCTAGTTGTCATTGGTTTATCATGACAGCTCTGCTCTTCAGGGCTTGTCCAGTGGTGAAAAGAGTTTGAGAAAAGACTCACAATATGAACCTTGCGTGTGAAACCCCAGGGCAGGGGCAATAAGCCTCGAGTGAAAGATGAAGACAACCTGTAGGGCTCTCCCTGACCTCCTATGTTCTGCTTCATATTGATTGAGATAAATTAGAATTGCCCAGGCTTTCCTTTAGAGCTTAGGTGGAGATAAATTTACAAAAGAAGTATAGTCTTAATGTCTCAATATTTTTTCTCAGAACAAAAGTATCAAATTGAAAATTTTTATCTTTCTTCAGATATTGATAAAAGAAAGCAAAATCAGATTCCATATGGTAGGTAAGAACAACACGAATATTTTTTCAAGGATGTTTTTTCCTACTGTTGTAGAATATACGTATTTTTTACTAGAATATATTAGCTATGTCATATTATTGTATATAGCAAATTTTCTTTCAGAAGTCTGGATTTTTTTTTTTTTCAGAGCTGGGGGTTAAACTCAGGTTCTGGATGCAAAGTGCCCTGCTACTGAACTATATCCTCAGCTCCTGGATAATTCTTGTATCCTATCCCTCTATTCGTCTAGCTTTATCCCTTCTGCTGTCTTATCTTTTGCATACATTCAGTGTTACAGGGAACTTGAACCCCTTGTTGTGTCTCTCCTGTCTGCTTTCTTTCTGTTTCCTCCACTGATCATCCTCCTCTTCATTCTCCATCTGCTCAATATAGTCCTCCAAATCTCAGCTCCTAAGAGAAATTTCCCTCAACTCCCCAAGATAACAGTGAGTCACCTTCCTTTCAGTTGCTTGAAATCTCTCTTCTTTCTTTCTCTCTTTTGGCAACACTGGAGATTGAACTCAAAAGTACTTTGCCACTGAACTACATCCCCAGCCCTTTTTATTTTGAGACAAGAGTCTTATTAAGTTTCTAAAGCTGGCCTCAAACCTATAAACTTTCGATCCCCCTGCCTCAGACTCCTGAGTTTCTGGTATTACAGATGTCTACCACTGTGCCCATCTTTTAAATGTTTCTTTTTTCTTTTCTTTCTTTCTTTCTTTTTTTTTTTTTTTTTTTTTTTTTTTTTTTTTTTTTTTTTTTTTTTTTTTTTTTTTTTTTTTTTTTTTTTTGGTGCCAAGGATTGGACTCGGGGCCTCACACACGGTAGGCATTAAATCTGTTTCTTGATACACATAATTATTTGTTAAAATGTCACATTCCTTAATTTATTATAAACTACTCGAGGGAAAGACTTTCTTTTTTAAATTGATATTTATATGTCTTTTTTTCCCTACTATCAGGGCTTGAACTCAGGGGCACTTAACCACTGAGCTTCATCCCTAACCCTTTTTGTTTTTTATTCTGAGACAAGGTCTTCCTGAATTGATTACAGTCTTGGGAAATTGCTGTGGCTGACCTTGAACTCCTGCCGTGGCCTCTTGTGTTGCTGGGATTATAGGCACGTGCCACCCCGCCCAGCTATTAATATTTACATTTCTCTCAAGATGCATCAGAGTATATTTTACTCCCAAGGCACCAGATCAATCTTTGTTACGTGAACAATGAATTTTAAAATACAATATCAATTCTAGTATTATCTTTCTCACGGACTAGTTTACTTTGAATATGCATTACAAAGGTCACAATTACAGTTAGGTGGGCTGAGCCTAAAGTGAGTTCCAGAGGCAGGGACAGAGGAGTTGATAAAATCGCTCACAGATTCTGCACAGACAAGGACACTTTCAACCGTGAATAGATAACTTGTTGGATGCATCTGCCAGCCGCTGAATTGCTGGCAACTTGTGTTCGGAATGAAGAACTTCCAGCCCCGCTCTCATCTCTGCACCTCACTTCCATTATGTTTTGCCTCCTGTTTTGTTTATATAAAAGACTACAGTCTACTCTTAGAATTTCTGGGTATTATGAGTACCTTAGGGAAATCTGATTATAGAGATAATCTACTCAACAGTGAAGAGTTTCAATTTGTTTCTATTGAGTTTTGTCAATTCCGAATCCCAGATACCTTTGTATTCCAGTCCATTGACTAGAGCCTCCCAGCCAGACGTTGAGGCATCTGTTTCTATAGTCTCCGGAACTGGGAGAGATAAATAAGAACGTGGGGGAATTATCTGTATATTTGCTAACCACCAATTTAGATCTAAATAGACTCTCTCTGTTAGGAAGACTAATGAATTCCAATTCTCTGAAATATCCTTTGCTTTTAACAAGCAAGATGGAAGGTATCTAAAGAAAAAGAGAGAGAGAGATACACAGAGGGAAAAGCTGTGAATAATGCCACCAGAGAACCAATTATGTTCACCAGCTGGCATTGAGAAACTTGTTTCCTTTGACAAAAAAAGATTTTAGTTTTAGCCTCAAACTACTTTTTGACATTGTGTTCTTTGGGGCTGAATGACGAATCTCCCCAGCCACCCCCATAAGATGTTAGGGAAAAATTATTAACATTATTGCTATATATGATATGACAAAGAAATGGGCAAGAAGAAAAAAACACCTGAGGCATCAATAGGACAGTTAATAAGAACTGATTGGATAAAATGGGAAGTGAAAATGAATTGCTAAAACACAGAGACTCTCTTCCCAGCCATCTGATGGAATCGATGAGTGACATGCACAACTTGGTATGATAGTGATAACAGAACTGGTAAGGACAATTAATAAATGTAAAGGTATGCTATTCTTTCTTTACTCTTTCTTTCTTCCTTTCATACTGGCAATTGAACCCACTAGTATTACAGAGGTGCTTACTATGCCCAGGTGAAAGGTATACCTCTTAAGAATGAAAGCATAGTTAACTGCTAGATTCCCCAATAATATAAATTTCATTTTGGACCCATTTTCCCCCTATTTGTGGGGAATCCTTACAGATTGTAACTAACCTGAGACCTGAGCCTTTTGTTCTTTAGTGGGTGAGACATGATGTATTATTTCACAAACTCTCAGCTGGTAAAATTTGCAAAAAGTTGTGGCCCCTGCTTTATTTTATTATTATTATTATTATTATTATTATTATTATTGTTTGGTACCAGGGATTGAACCCAGGAGCACTTAAGCTTTGAATCACATTCTCAGTCCTTTTTTATTTTGAGACAGGGTCTCATTAAGTTGCTTAGGACCCCATCAAGTTTCTGAGGCTGGCTTTGAATTTGCAATCCTCCTGCCTCAGCCTCCCAAACTACTGGGATTATAGGCATGCACCAACATGCCTGGCTGGTATTCCCTAATCTTTTTTCTTAGAGAGAAGAGTGAGACAGAGAGAATCATTTTTTATTGAGTTTTTCACGTGGCTTTCGTTGCTCTGACACTTAGTTGTGTATATGAGTGCTGGGGTTTGAACCCATGTACTTGCACATGCCAGGCAAGCATCGTAACCACCGAGCCACCGCTCCAGTCCCTGGTGTCCCCTAATCTTAAGCTCCTGGTAGACAACTTTTTTTTCCCAATATCAGGACCTCTGCTGAGCCAATCTTGGCTAGGAGTCTCCTCTGGTCCTCCTACAAGCTGTTCCTTGGGAAAATACTTGTGAAATCAATCTTTTTCACTTTGTATACCAGTTTAAATCTGCCTTTCCCAAGTATCTACTTAAAGTCCATAAAAATCTATAGTACAAAATCATTAAGACCGGCCTTTGCTGAGGCACCAAGGCAGGGTAACTCCATATCTGCTCACCATTTCTTTCTCTTTCTCAAGATACCTAGAAATGCAAATAAAGTAGCAGTCAGCAATTTGCTTTCTTTTTTTATTTCTATTTTTGCAGTACTAGGATGAAATACTCTGTGCTTTCCCATTGAGCTACATCTCTAGCCCTTTTTATTTTATTTATTTATTTATTTTTTCAGGGCTGAGGACCAAACTCGGGGCCTTGCGCATGCTAGGCAAGCGCTCTGCCACTGAGCTAAATCCCCAACCCCCTTTTTATTTTTTTTAAGACAAATTCTTACTAAATTGCCCAGGCTGGTCTCAATCTTGCTCAATACTGCCTCAGCCTCCTAAGTAGCTGGGATTATAGGAACATGCCTCCATACCCAGCTTCGATTTCTCTTCTTGATTGTATATAGGGGAAACTTTAATCTGAAAAGTTTATTGTTTCTCTTTCAAATGCTGCCACCCTGTGCAGAGCCCCTACACACATCTAGTCCGTATACTGTACAATTTCAGATATACCATTTTCATGGACTAAAATCTTATATACCCCATACCCAACCTGAATTCTTTAGAGTGGCAGTCTTGACCTTGTGCAGCATGAATATATATATTTTAATGTGAATGGAGAATTGATAGACAATTAATTCAATATACCTAGGTCTGAGGAAGGAAACCAGAGTTGTAATTTGCTTTCATGTGAATAACGTTCCACTTAAGCATAATATCTTCATGGTTCATACATGTTGCATCAATATTTCATTTCATTTCTTTCTTTTTTGGGGGGAGGGAGGCAGATCATGAGAATTGAACCCAGGGACACTTTACCACTGAGCTATATCCCCAAACCTTTTTATTTTTTGTTTTAAAACAGGGTTTTGTTAAGTAGTTGAGTCTGGCCTCAAACTTGTGACCCTCCTTCCATATCCTCCTGAGTTACTGTGATTATAGGCATGCACCACTGTGCCCAGCTTGGAATTTTCTTCCTAAGGTTGAATAATAATCCCAGTTTAAATATATAACAAATTTTATTTATTCATTCATTATTGGACACTTGGATTGCTTTTACCTTGGCTATTATGAATAATGCTGCTGTGAATAGGCATGTACAAATTTGTCAGAGTGAGCTTTCACTTCATTAGGTATAAACCCAGAAGTGGAATTGCTGGGTCATATAGTAGTTATATTTAAATTTTTTTGAATGCCATATTGTTCCATATTGTTTTCCACAGCAGATGTACCACCTTATATTTCCATTAATAATGTACAGGGGTTCAAATTTCTCCACATTCTTACCAACACTTAGTTTTTGTCTGTTTTTTTTTTTTTAAGAATAGCCATCCTAATGAGTATGAGGTGGTATCTCATTGTGCTTTTGATTTGCATTTCCTTACTAATTAATGATTGCTTTAGTTGATACAGACTGAGTGACTTAAAAGCAGAATTTTATTTCTCACAGTTCTGGAGGCTGGAAGTTCACAGTCAAGATAATGGCATATCTGGTTCCTGGTGAAGGCCCTTTTCCTGGCTTATAGATGGTTATTTTTCTAGTAAATCCTCACATGGCCAAGAAATAACTTTCTCTATTTTTCTTTTTTAAAAAAACACATCTTTATTTTTTAGACATAGTAATTACATGCATTTATGGGATGTAATGTGATATTTCAATACATGTATACAAGGTGTAATGATCAGATCAGGGTAATTATATATCTATTACCTCAGACATTTGTGTGTGTGTGTATGTGTGTTGGGAACATACAAAATCCTCTTTACTAGCTAGACCCCTGTTGCATATTGAATTATTCAATTAATTATTGTCAACCATCATCATTCTACAATGCTATAGCATATTAGAAGTAATTCTTCCTATCCAGGGTGCTCTTCTGTACCCACTAACCATCCTCTATCCACTAACTATCCTCTTCATCTTTCTCTGCCCTACAGCCTTCCCAGTTCTATTCTCTACTTCTTCGAGGTCAATTTTTTAGCTTCTACATATAAGTGATAATATAACACTTCTTTCTGTGCCTGATTTATTTAATTTACCTTAATGTCCTCCATTCCCACCCAAGTTGAAGCAAATGATGGAATTTCATTCCTTTTTTAGGTGAACAGTATTCGATTGTGTACATGTGCCCCATTTTCTTTGTCCATTGATCCATCAATAGACATTTGGGTCAATTCCATATCTTGGCTATTGTGAATAATGCTACAATAAACAGGCAAGTGCCTATGTCTCTTCAACATACTGATTTCAGCACCTTTTGATATATGTTCAGTTGTGAGACTGCTGGATCATATAGTAATTCTATTTTCAGTTCTTTTAGAAACCTCCACACTGTTTTCCATATGGTTGTACTAATTTTCATTTCAACTAACAGTGTAGGAGATTTTCCCTTTTTCCACACCCTCCCCAGCATTTATTTTTTGTCATTTTGATAATAGCCATTCCAAATGGAGTGAGCTAGTATCGCCTTATGGTTTTCATGTGCATTTCCCTGATGATTCGTGATGTTGAGCATCTTGTCATACACCTTTTTGCCATTTGTATATGTATATATACATATTTTTTTCAGTAGTAGGGATCTTTTAAGAATCTCTATTCAGGTAATTTTTGTTTGTTTATTTGTTTACTTTTGTGCTGCTGGGGATTGAACCCAGGGCATGCTAGAAAAGTACTCTACTAGTAAGTCACATCTTCAACATATTCCAGTAATTTTTTTTAAGAGAGAAGGATAGTGTGAGAGAGCGAAAGAGAAAATCAATTTTATTTTAGTTTTTCATGGACTTTCGTTGCTCTGACACTTCGTTTGTGTACGTGGTGCTGGGGTTTGAACCTGTGTCCTCGCGCATGCCAGTCAAGCACCTCAAATGCTGAGCCACCACTCCAGCCCCTATTCCAGTTATTTTTAGTGGGATTTTTTGTGGGCTTTTTTTCTGAATCCCTTATGTGCTCTGGAAATAAATCCATTGTCAGATGAACAGTTTACAAATATTTTCTCCATTCTGCAGGCAATCTCTTCACTCTATTGATTTTTCACTTAGCTGTACAGAAACTTTTCAGTTTGATGCAATCCCATTCGTCAGTTTTTGCTTTTGTTGCCTGTGCTTTTGGGGTCATATCCAAGACATATTTGCACAGATCAATATCCTAAATTGTTTCCCCTATGTTACCAGTTTCATAGTTTTGGATAGTATATTTAAGTCTTTGATCTATTTTGAGTTGATTTTTTTATATGGTGAAAGAGAGGGGTTTAGTTTCTTCTGCATGTGGATATACAGTTTTCTCAGTATCAGTTATTGAAGAGACTTTGCTTCCTCCAACGTACGTTCTTGCTACCTCTGCAAAAATCAAGTGGCTATAAATATGTGGATTTATTTCTGGGTTCTCTATTGTGTTCCATTGGTCTGTATGTGTTTATGGCAGTACCATGCTGTCTTGGTTATTATGGCTTTGTAATATATTCTGAAGTCAGGCATTATAACTTTCCAGCTTTGCTCAGGATTGCTGTGGCTATACAGGGTCTTTGTGGTTCCATATGCACTTTGTGATTGATTTTTTTTTTAAAGAGAGGGGGATAGTGAGAGAGAAAGAGAGATTTTTGAATTTTGTGAAGACATTTTTTAAAAATTTTTGTTTCTCCATGGGACTAGATTTGCGTGTGCGTGTGTGTGTGTGTGTGTGTGTGTGTGTGTGTGTGTGTATGCCAAAAAATTGAACCTAGGGGTGCTTACCCACTGAGTTATATCCCTTGCCCTACTTTTTAATTTGAGACAAGGTCTTGCTGAGTTGTTTAGGGCCTAAGTTGCTGAGGCAGGCCTTGAATTTAGGATCCTCCTACCTCAGCCTCCCAAATCTCTGGGATTACAGGCATGCGCCATCACCTTGACTAAAGACTGTTATTGACAATTTGATAGAAACTGCATTGAATCTGTAGATTGCTTTGGATAATATGAACATTTTTAACACCATTAATTCTTTCAATTCAGTAACTTGGTATTTATTTCCATTTTTTTGTGTGTGTCTTTAATTTCTTTCTTCAACTGGGCATGGTGGTGCATGCCTGTAATCCCAGTGACTCCAGAAACTGAGATGGGAGGATCACAAGTTCAAAGCCAGCCTCAGAAAATTAGCAAGGCCCTAAGCAACTTAGTGAGACCCTATCTAAAAATAAAACATAAAAAGGGCTGGGGATGTGGCTCAGTGGTTAAGCTCTCCTGGGTTCAATCCCCAGTATTCCAAAAAACAAACAAAAAGAAATTCTTTCTTCAGTCTTTTGTAATTTTCATTCATTGCACAGATCATTTGCATTCTTGGTTAAATTTATTACTAAGATATTGTGTTTTATTTTGAATTTTGAAATTTTTCTTTTCTTGTGTGTGTGTGTGTGTGTGTGTGTGTGTGTATGTGTGTGTGAATGAGATTGCTTTCCTTGATTTCTTTCTCAGCAATTTCATTATTGGTGTATAAAAAGTACTGATTATTGAATGTTAGTTTTGTATCCTGCAACTTGACAGAATTTTCTTGTTAGTCCTACTAGCAGGGATAATTTGACCTCCTCCTTTTCTTTTCGGATGCCCTTTATTTCTTTCTCTCGCATTATTGCTCTGGCTAAGATTTCTAATACTATATTTAATAAGAATGGCAAAAGTGGGCATCCTAATCTTGTTCCTCATCTTCAAGTAAACAATTTCACTATGTCCCCCATTCAGTATGATATATGCTGGGGGGTTATCATATATAGCTCTTACCATGTAGAATTTTGTTCTTTTTGTACCTAATTTTTTTTCAAGCTTTTAAAAATTGTGATGATTGTATGATAAATCTTTTTCAAATGATTTTTCTGCATTTATTGAGATGAACTCTACTTTTTTTTTATTTTGCTGTTTTGGGGATCAAACCCAGGTACCTGCACATCTAGGCAAGTGCTCTACCTGGGGACTGTATCCTCAACTTGAGATGATCAAATGATTTTTATCTTTCATCTTGCTGATGTGAGATATTATTTATTTATGTATATTGAATCATGCTTACATACTTGGAATAAATAACAATTGATCATAGTGTATACCATTTTTAAGTGCTGTTGGATTTGATTTACTAGAATTTTGTTGAGAAATTTTTGCAACTATATTCATCAAGGACATTGGTGTAGAGTATTCTTTCTTTTTTTTCTTATGTTTTCTGTCTTGGTGTCTGCTTTTATTTTAAGGGTACTTCTGGCCTTGCAGAATGAGTTTGGAAGTATTCCCTCCCTCTCAAAACTTTGGAATAGTTTGGGAAGAATTGATGTTATTTATTCTTTAAAGATTGGGTAAAAATTCAGCTGAGTATGGTGGTGCACACCTGTGATACCAATGACACAGGAGGCTGAGGCACGGGGAACGCAAGTTCAGGGTCAGCCTCAGAACTTAGCAAGAACTTCAGCAACTTAATGAGAACTTGTATCAAAAAATAAAAGAGGCTGTGGATCTGGCTTAGCGGTAGAGTGCCCCTGGGTTCAAGCTCCAGTACTTCAAAAAAAAATTTTTTTTTATAAAATTCAGTAGTTAAGCCTTCTGGTTCTGGACTTTTATTTTGGAGAAGACATTTTATTACTAGTAAAATCCCATTACTTGTTAGTTTAGTTTTTTTTAATATTCTCATAGTTCAGTTTTGGTAGTTATGTGTTCAGAAATTCATCCATTTGGTAATGCATATTTGGTGTTGGTATATAGTTCTTCATAAAAGCCTCGAATGATTATTCTTTGTATTTTGGTAGTATCTGTTGCCATGTCTCCTTTCTCATCTCCAATTTTATTTATTTGAGTTCTCTTTCTCTCTCTTTTTTTCTTTCTCTTTCTTGATTAGTCTAACTAAGGGTTTAACAATTTTGTTTTTATGAACTCTGTTTCTTTTGTATTGGTTTTTTTAGTCTCTGTTTCCTTTATTTCTGCTCTGATCTTTGCTATTTTTCCTTCTATTTTGGGGCATTTGTTTGTTTGTTTGTTTATTTTTTGCTTTTTCTAACTTCTTGACTTGCCTTGTTAGGTTATTTTTACAAGTGTTTCTATTTTTTTACTTAGGCATTTATTATAATAAATTTTCCTTTTAGCTCAGCTTTTGCTCTGTCTCCTAGTTCTATGAGTTGTGTTTTCATTTTCATTCATTTCAACATATGTTTAGACTTCCCCTTTGATTTCTTCACTGACTCATTGTCATTCCAAAGAATGTTTGGTTTCCATGTCTTTGTACCCATCCAGTGGTGATGACTTGCTTATTTTTGTTTGTCTTGTCTCTTCCTCTTAAGACCACCATTCCTAAAACATTAGGCCCCCACCCTTATGGCCTCATTAAGTCTTAATTACTTCCTGAAAGCTCTGTCTTCAAATCTACACACATTGGGTAATAGGGACTCAGCATACAAAATTTTTTCTGGGGGTAGAGGGCACATAACTGGGTTCATAGCAATGATTTTAGGCATCATCTCGTGTGCTTATTGGTAATTCATGTATCTACTTTGGAGATGTGTCTATTCAAGTCCCTCAATCATTTTAAATAGGGTCCTTTGTTTTTTATTGACTTGTATAAATTCTTTATACATTCTGCATACAAGACTTTATCAGATATATTACTTTCAAATATTCTCTTCCATTCTGTGAGTTGTTATTTCATTTCCTGATGGTGTTCCTCAAAGCACAAAGGTTTTAATTTTGATTAAAACCTATTTATTTGTTCTTTTATTTCTGTGCTTTGGTTGTTATATCTAAAAAAAAATGCCCAATTCAAAGTCATGAAGATTCATTTCTTTGCTTTCTCCTTACAGTTGCACAGCCTTACCTCTTAACTTTCAGCTTATGATCCATTTTGAGCTAATATTTGTATATGATGTGAGACATTTCTTTTAATCCCCAAGAACATCCTGGTTTCAGAATGTTCTTTACTAGATTAGCTATAAAACAAATTAGTTGTGAAACAAAGAGTTCTTGTTATTGTTTTGTTTTCTGGTTGCTGTTTTTCAAAATCTTTAACAAAAATCACCAGATTAATGAAGGCATAGGAAATCACACCTATTATATCATGTAACACATACCTCACTTACATTAAGTCCATTCAATCTGTTTTAAACACAGGGTAACCAAAATGGTTGCCAGTATCAGTTGAGATAATACTCTTTGAAAGATTACGAATAATATCTTGATTACAAATAAAAGCTTGGGCTCATCTTTATAGTTTTGAATTGAAGACTTCATATCATTTTGTAGTTTGATTAATGAAAGAGTAACTAATTAGAGAGGAAGAGAGATTAGCAAATCATTCAAGATGTCAAGTGCAGTCAAAGTGTAATTTTGTCATCGATAACATAGTAAAGTTCAAAGCGACAGGTGTACATAAAAAATAGGAGCTGAGAATATCCAAGCATTGAAGAGTCTAGGTTATGTTCTTAAAATTAGCTTTATTTGGTTAGATTAGATCTTATTCTCCTGAATTGTCATATTGTTGAATTTGCCTTTGGCTTATTGACATACTAAAGTTTGATGTGCATTTTCTTTTTGTGTTACAGGATATACAGAATCAAAAATTAAAGACAAGTGTATGGTACTGTGAGGTAAATGATTATTTCCTTCTATGTATGCTGGATTCCTGACCTGCATCTGCTGCAAAATATAATTATTCTAAGGAATGTATATTATCTTAGCACTTATACTTCCTTAGATCTGAATGAGATATAAATTATTAGAATCCATGCAAGATGTATGGCCATGGTTTCTGATTGGGGCTACCACCTTATGTCCTTTTCCCTGGCTGATAAATTGGATAATTAATCCAATTTCTCATCAGTTCTTTAGTGTGGTTGCTCTCGCCCCACTTTGGTAAGTTTCTTTTTTGACTCCTCCTAACAGGTTTGGGATGATGAGTTTTTATCCTGGAACTCCAGTATGTTTGATGAGATTAGAGAAATCTCCCTTCCTCTCAGTGCCATCTGGGCCCCTGATATCATCATTAATGAGTTGTAAGTATGCAGGATTGTATTGCTCTGGGGGTTTAGATTGCTGACTCTATTCAGGCTAGTGACTTCTTACTTTCAGTCACTGTTACTATTTTTTATTTCTTAAGTGAAGGGAAGCATATTGTTGGGAATATTCAAATTTGAAATACCATGAGTTGACATCATTTAAGATAAGATTTGATTATTGATACTTCAAGTTGCTTTTTATGATCAGGTGGTGATCTTAGCAAATGAGTTAATTTATGAGACTATCACTGCTAAGCCCATCTTTTTTTATTTTTGTACCAGGGATTGAACCCAGGGGGCTTAACCACTGAGCCACATCCCCAGCCCTTTTTATTTTTATTTTGAGACAGGGTCTCGCTAACTTGCTTAGGGCCTTGCTAATTGCTGAGGCTGATTTTTGAATTTGCAATCCTCCTGCCTCAGCCTCCTGAGCCACTGGGATTATAGGTGTGCACCATTGTGCTTAGCTGCTGAGCCCATCTTTGCCAGAATAAATCATCTCATAGGAAATGGGATTCTGTCATTACAGTGCTAAGCTAGTTCTAAGTCTCATGGTTACTGCCCTCCCTTAATCAGTTCTGTGTATGTTTTGAAATGACTAATGTCCTCTTTGTGTTCTATATAGTGTAGACATTGAAAGATCCCCTGACATGCCCTATGTTTATGTGAACTCATCTGGGACCATTAAGCACTTTAAGCCCATCCAAGTGGTCTCTGCTTGCAGCCTACAGACATATGCTTTTCCATTTGACATCCAGAATTGCAGTCTAACCTTCAATAGCATTCTGCACACAGGTAAGCCATGAGAGATACTGTCTGTTTGTTGGAAAATCCACCTGTGCTGGGTTGGAATATGTAGGTGAAATTATAATTTCAGGTCTATGTTATTCTTGCACATAATGTAATTGACCATTTAAAAATCTAAATCACTTATTACAGTTATTTGACTTCAGACTAGGTACAATATCTTAGTACAGTGCTACCATTAATTTGAGGTTACAATATTAGGATTCTACTGCCATTGAGAATGTTACAGAGCAACCTCCACCATTCAATGTAGAGTGGACTCCAAACTCTAAATTTCTATTTTTTTTGTAATGACTAGAAAGATTTTATTCACTACTACTGCCCCCTTGATTCAATAAGACCGATTAGACTATGCACGTGGTGGCAAGAGAAAAAGAATTTGAATTGGGATAGGAAAAGTGGGTTGATGTTGGCACCTCTTTCTCTCCTGGGAAGTCAGTCAATTGTTTCTGTTGTTTCCAGTGGAAGATGTAGACCTGGGCTTCCTGAGGAACAGAGAAGACATTAAGCATGACAAAAAAGTGTTTTTGAATGACAGTGAGTGGGAACTTCTTTCTGTGTCCTCAACATACAGCATCCTGCCAAGCAACGCTGGAGATTTTGCACAGATTCAATTTAATGTGGGTTCTTCTCCTTCTTGCCCCTGTTGCCCACTTCTCTGCAGTCCTCAGCCTTTTCTACTGGGCTGAGGAATCTTTGCTCTACTGTATGTCCTCATTCAGCATCACCCAGGAGCATTTGGTTCAGATGGCTCTCTTATAGAAAGCAGAGGTTCAGTGAGAGATCCTGGGCTCCTGCTGTAGATATTCCATAAGGGAATCTAGAGAGAATGATATTCAGGCATAAGAGACCTGAATCACCCATTACATCAGGAATCCTCAAACCTTTCAGCACATACAAACATTATCACTTCTAATTGCTACTGAAAACCAACAACAACAACAAACCAACACTGTCAATACAACAAATTTAGAACTACCTCATCAACATTATTGTCCTGTTTTTAAATGAGTAAATTATTCATTAATTCCAAATGCAGATGCATAAAATGATCATATTATTAACTTGAATATCTGAAGGAATATTATCCAGTAGTCACCTGCAGGACTCATGTAGAAACCGTCGGTGACTTCTGGATCTGAGGGAACAATTGTCAAAAAGGACATGATGAGACCCCTTGTAGCTCTTATGCACCCCTGGGAATGCTCCTGGCTACATTGTTCTGTTTGTGTGGGCTTAGGGGTGATGAGTACAAGACAATGAAACCTACTGCTTTGTACCGCAGAGGTAGCCATTATTTTTTCTCTGGTTTTCCTGGCAAACCATTATGGCATATGATCAGCAGCAGATTCACATAACCAATGGACTCGGTGTTATATTCAGAAGTATACTCTGCTTTTCTGCACAAAGTCGGTTAGTGGAGGAGGTTTGGGCCTGGGGACCTTCATGACAGGAAATGGATTCAATCAAAAATTAGAGACTAACAGGCAAGTCAGAATTGCCACGAGATGAATTTTCCTAGAAATGCACCTTTAGAATAAGAAGGTACATTTACGCTAGACTAAGGTATTATGGTTAGAGTGGACATGCTAAGGGGTGGTGGTAAGATAGACTATTATTGAGGACTCAGGTGTTCCTCGTTTGGTTAAAATGTATTGCATGCAGCTTTACGGCAAAACTCTGGTTAAATTATGGCCTTTCAGACACAGTTGAGGTTTGAAACTGACTAATGTATAACACTGGCCAGCAACTGATTGCAACTCTTACCTTCCTAGCAGTGTGAGTGGGTAGGCAGGCTTTGGTTCTTGCTGAGAATTTTGCTAGCTTTTAGAAAAGCTTGCATTGTGGCCTGCTTGTCCACTGTTTTTTTAGTGAGAGAAAGGGAGAGGGAAAGAAGAAGGCTTTTTTTTTTTTATTTCAATGAGCTTCTTGGCTAAGAGTAAACACCTCATTAATTTTAAAGATATCAGCCTGCAAACATTATTAATGCAGCCCAAATAATGGAGAGCATTAAAAGAAATGTGAGGGAGTAGCATGTACAAGGTGGAACATAGTCACCTACCAAGTACTCTGGAGAAAGCTGCACACACCATTACCTACACTGCACGGAGCAGACAAACAGAGGCAAGAGCTGGGGCAGGTAAACAGGAGAGCGCATGCATGCGCATGCGCATACACACACACACTGTCTCTCCATAAAGCAGCTGTTTGTAGTTACATGTCACCTTCACCTTAAATATTACCTTTCTCAGCAGCAGTTGAAGTTTTCCTGTAAACTACCTCCATTTCAAATGTGGTGAACAAAAATGGGAAAAGATTGCTTAATGGTGTGTGTGGGGGTCTTCCCTGGATCTGAAAACCATGGTCCAATTCCTTTGCTCTGTTCACTGCCATGTTTCTCCCTTTTTATAGTGCTTACATGGAGTTGTACCAGAGGCAGGCATGCATTTGATTTCATGCCCTTGGAACTTTTCCCTGGGTATCTGTGCCCTGGGGGCAAAGGTGGGTATATAGCAGAGTGGCTTCCACCTGGTCCTCAGGAACAGAGTAGGGAAAGAATCCTGACTAGACTCACAGATCATTTTATCCAGACTCAGGAGTGATTCTGCAGCCTTGGAAAGACTTAAACTAGGTTCCATAACTTTCAGTTTTCTGTCTTTCTCAACCTCTCTGCCTCCAGGCCTCCCATTCTTGCCACGTGCGCCATGCCTTAGCTCGTAGTTCTCTTTTTCTGCACCCAGCTATCCCACCATGAATTTAGCATCCAGGGCATCCAGAAATCCTTCAACAATCCTTGGCCAGTGGTGTGAAATTCAAAATCTAGTTCCATGCCAACTTTGGGCCTGCCAGGGTCCTAACAGCAAAAGGCCATCTCCCTAATATCTAATCACATGGTGACCCAGTCCAGGCAAGCCCAACGGGAGGTTGGGGACAGGTGGGGTGAGTAGAAAAGACAGTGATCTATTCTAAATTCAACATCATCCTTGACTGATGTACACTGATGCCATTTATATTAAATCAAATGCTCCAGATGCCCCATTAGTTCCAGCTAATGTGCAATCATAGCTGCCAGCTCTGGGACATATACTGCTTATCCCAGGGCACCGCTGATGCTTTGGAGTAGGACTCCATTCCACAGGGGGCCCAGAGTAAGGCCCTTCTCACTACAAATATGTCTGTGTGGAGCCTGGGACCCAACCCAGGCACCTTGGGAGGGGAGATTTCTTCTAATACATTATCAGAGGTTCTGGTTCCCAGAAACATCAGGGCAAGCATTTGATTTCTATAAGGCAATGATTTTTTTTTTTTTAAAGAATGAGGTTAGAAGTGGGAGTAGGTTTAGATAAAATTTAGAAACTCATATTGGATGGAAAAGGGTGAACAGCTGTGGAAACTAAACCAGCCCAACCACAGATATTCTCATACTGAGCAAAGTGTTCATTCAGGCAGGAATTGGGGAGCTCACAGAGCACTTGTGAAAAATGAAAAGGGGCATTTGAGAAAGAGAGGTACCTTCCCTAACCTCTTTTTCCCTCATAATTTTCCTTTCTAGATTAGGTTAATTTTGGTGAGATGTCCATTGAATGCATTCCATAAACTTGATAGAAGATACTTCTCAGCACCTTAGAGAAAGAGAATTTAAAACCCTAGAAAACCTTCCAGGGTCACTCAAGTGATTCAAGAATCACAGACTTCCTGCTAATGTAACCTAATCCACAGTCCAGATCCAAGAAGCTCTCATTGCGGCACAAGGAACTTGCTTAAATGACAGCAACTTTCCCATTCTTTCTGAACTGGGAATGTTGGGAGGGGCTTCAGAGAGGAGGAAAATGGGCGTCAAAATTCCAACTATGTCATAAAGACGGTCATGCAAAATTGAGTTCTGGTGGGGTCTACCATCAAGGAGGCAATTAGAGGCTAACCTTGGGGCCTATTCCATCTCCAAGGAGCTCTCCACACACACATTCAAAATTAGATTGATCTCTTTCATTAACATCAATAGGCTCCAAATACCTTTGTGTACTTATTATTACCTGGCTTTAATGGATAATGAAATTGTGGCATAATATTGCTAACACCTGAAGGGTGTCTAATGGAGAACACGGACTGAAACTAAAGTGCTTTTTCTTCCCTTTCTGTGGAATTTAAAGGCACCATCTCCTTTAGTCCATTAGAAATGATGGGCTATAGGTAGGGGCAGTTTTGTAGAAAGCTGGTGACACACCAGCAGAAGCAGGGGTTACTGCTTCCAGTATGATCTAAGAGAGGTAACCCTCAGAAAGACTGACCTCAATAGACTGGCCCCCATTTGGGCTAACTTCACACTTTCATTCAATTAGAACTAAACATAGCATTATTAAAAGACTCCAGTATAATTCAATGAACATCTTTCTAGCTCTTAGCATGTGCCAACATTAATAGTAAACACTTAAGACATCATAGTGAATAAAAAGTTCTTGATATCCATCACAGACCTCACAATCTGCACAGGAGACATCAGAATAATCACAAAACAGAGCATTTCATGCCAGGCACCATTTTAAGAGTTTATAAATGGTTTGTACTCATCAGATCGGTGCTCTGAGTATCTGCACTTTTACAAATGGATGAATTGAGGTGCAGAGAAGTTAAGTAACTTACTGGGAGCTTCAGGATGACTAGTGTAGTCTGGATTGAACCCAGGCAATCTGCCTCCCAAAACCACATTCTAATCCTACATCATGCTGACACACAACTAAGTATAATGCAGCATTTTCCAATCAATTCTTTACTATCTACACACTGTGCATTACTGGGCAAGTCACTTTTATTTGTTTTACTAGGCTGCCATGGTGCTGTAAACTTGGTGGTTTAAAACAACAGAAATTTATTCTCCTATTGTTCTGGAGACTAGAAATCTGAAATCAAGAAGGACCCAAACTTCTGGGCACTCTGAGGGAGATTTCATTCCTCTCTCCTAGTTTCTGCTGGTTGCAGCAATCACTGGCATTCCTTAGCTTGTAGATGCTAACTTCCATGTCCCTCTTCACATGGCCTTAATTTTACATGTTTCTTCTTTTTGGACACTAGTCCTACCCTAATAGGACCTCATCTTGTTTTGTTTTGCTGGTGTTGGGCATGGAATCCAGGGCCTTTCTCAGTCTACCAGGCAAGCATTCTACCACTGAAACAAACCTCCAGTCCACCCCTTAACTAATTACATCTTCAATGATCCTACTTCCAAATAAGGTCATGTTCTAGGGCTCCAGGAAAGAATGCTATCTTGGGGACACCAACACTATAAGATAGTAGCCCCCCAAATTCACATCTACCTCACATGCAGAATGCATTTGTCCACCTAACAGGCCCAAAAGTTAGCCTTTTCTAGCACCAACTCTAAATCCAAAATATCTAAATATAACCTACAACTGGGTGCAGTGGCACATGCCTGTAATCCCAGCAACTCAGGAAGCTGAAGCAGGAGGACTGCAATTCAACAACAGTCTCAGCAACTTTGCAAAGCCCTAAGCAACTTAACGAGAACTTGTCTCAAAGAATAAAAAAGGCTGGTGATTTAGCTCAGTGGTAAAGTGCCACTGGGTTTAATTCCTAGTACTCCTGCCCCAAATATATATATTTGGACTAGAAAGTCCCAAGTCTCATCATCTAAATCATGTATCTAAATCTATCTAGATATGACTTGTTCTGGGGCAAAATTCCTCTTTGCTCCTAGACTTATAAATCAACAAACTACCACAGTCTGGTTCCTGAACCCTTAGTAAGGGGACAAAGACAGGGACCTGTCCTACTGATAGGATGAACTCCAGTCCCTAGGATAGTACCTGGCTGCCTGTTCATGCTAATTAATGTTTGTTGGATAAGAATAAATACTGTGAAGATCAAATGAGATAATGAAAACAAAAGTTTCTGAAAACTGTAGGATAAAATTATTTTCTTTAGGCTGCACTGGGCTTGTAGAGAAAATTAATCTAGTCCATAGAGAACAGTGTGTCCAAATCAACCTAAAGGAAAAGGTGGGTCTGCTTTCTTGAAGAAACCCAAAACTGTAGGTACTATTTGGCCTATCTTAGGAATGAGAGCATGCTAGCTAAAGGTAGGAGAATGGGATGGATGAGGTGGTTTTGGATGGCTTTACAATTTTATAAATCAGAGACAGGAAAGTTCTTTTACGTCATAGTAAAAGCTAGTTGTCTATCCTTGCACCTCTGTCTTTACTTTCTGCTTTCAGCTTCTGTTGATATCCAGTAGGAATTACCTCCCGACAGGCTCAACTACCTAATTTGTAGAACTCAGTGGAAAATTAAAATCCCCTCATTAAAATATTATTAAGAATTTCTAAATGGCATATGCCAAGCATTAAACCAAGTGCAGGGCTAGTCCAAGTTCATGACCATGTGTGGATGCCTAGATCACATGCACACAAAGCTACCTAACTTCTTTGCTCTTCCCACACCTCTCCTCTGACACCTCAGGGACCATGTGGGCTGATAAAACTGCACTTTCTCAGACATCAGGGGATCTGAGGAGCCTTGCTACCCATCGTTCGTGCTGGCCTAGATTAGCATTCAACTGTCTGCATCAGCTTCTAGTTACAGAGGAATCATCTCCACTTGTGCTTTTATATGGACTTTCTTTAAAGTGTACAACAGCTCATCTCAATTGTATCAAGATGTTTGACAAGGCAAAATCAAACCTCTTTGAAAAAAGTTGGGGGTGGGTAGGTGGGTGAATTAAGGAGAGAGAGTTTGGCTACCTCACCCTGGATCACTTAAACTTGCCTATCCAAGCTCCAACTGAGGCATCCTATAGCTCTTGGTTTTCAATCTGGGCTCTTTTCACTAAACCAACAGGCCTACTTATGCTTTTCCTTAGAGTGATATTATTAGACTTCTTCCCTTTCATGTGATCTCTGACACAATGTCTCTAGGGGGTGTTCACATTTCTATTCTCCAGAGCAGAAGCTAGTGTGGTTGCCACCGCCCCCCATCCCCAATGAGGCCAGACCTCCAATAACCCAGGCTAGGTCACAACACAAAACCCCCACAGACTCTGACCACTTGAACTCCCTCCTTTTACCTGCCCCTACCATAGCCATCTCAGTCACAGCATGATGACAGGAGCTGGAGAGGCGCAGGTTGATGACAGTTAATTCTGTTGTTTTTCTTGTTGACTGCACTTTGGTAGAAATGTGTTTTAACCAAATTATTGCAAAGCAGTGAGTGTTGCTCTGGTTTAGATATTTGCAGCCAATTATGTTTAATGTGAAAGACAACAGCCAGACTACAAGGCGCCAAGCAGCTCTGGCCTGCCAAGCTCCACTGAGTCCCGATGGGCTCCCGGACCCAGCAACAGGGGAGCTCCACTTTCACCAGCAAGGTGGCGCCTGGACTCCCCCAGCCACATTGTTCCCCACCACTCTGCTCCGTTGCTGGCCTTTGCACATCATCTCGGCCTTGGCACTTTCCTTTCTGATTCTCTCCTCAGGGCAGGAGATGGAGGTGTGGGAGAAGAGCCCTGCACTCCGATCAGAGGTCCAGTCTGATTAAGAGTCACAGCTATGCTGTGGTGGAAAAGAGCTTGGAATCAGATGTGGGGACAAAGTCCAGCTCTGCCTCTTAACTCACCTAAGGGGGCAAGCTTTAATTTTGAAAATTTATAAAATGGAGGATATTACCTACCACTAAGATGGCAGTGAGGATTAAAAATTACATCATATAAATAAAAACACCCAGCACACTAACGTAGAAAGCATTCTATCCTTTGGCAAACGCAAGAAATAAGAGGTTCCAAGCATTATTTTCGTCCAAGTCCAACAGCAAAGGGTTGTATCAGCTCAGTCCTCACTCTGGGTCATTGCAGAGGATTGAACCCAGGGTTACTTACCTCTGCCACTGAGCTATATCCCTATATCCCTAGTCTATTTTATTCAGTTATTTTGAGACAGGATCTCACCAAGTTTCCTGGGCTGGGCTCAAACTTGTGATCCTTTTGCCTCAGCCTCCTGAGTCACTGGGATCACAAGTGTGCACCACCACACCTGGCCTTCTTGTGGTTTCTTTATATCTTGAAAACAGTCTATTGAGCCTTCTTGAAATTTCCCCATTTTATTGTTCTATGTGTTCTTGTCTAGATACTGATAGATTCCCAGGTGCTAAGGAGATCACATTCCAAGTAAGGGGAGAGACTAAACTGAAAATAATCAAAATACTGCATAAGTAGTTTAAGAGAAAGATGATTTTAGTTTTAAGACAGTTTTTCACCAAGTATGTGAATTTGGATAAATAATTCAACCTCTTTGAAACTTACTTTCCTTGTTTGTAAAATGCCTAATCCTTAAAGTTCTGAACTTTGAATACGATAAGCGTATGAAACAGTCCAGTACCTGGCATGCAGCAGGTGGGAAATAAATGTTAACTGCTTCTTCCTCTTATAACTATCAATAACATTAATATTGGCTACTATGTACAAGCTTAAAGGATTTTCCTCTCATTTCTAAATTTAAAAAAATTATCTCAAACATACTTCTAAGATAAACTGCACAGACTCCTCACCTGTGAAGACTTTGCATGTTGGGACTAAAGGAAGTATTCCTGGGTATGCATTTGGTCAAACTTCAGTCCATGGGCTTAGATTCAACAGACTTCTTGTCCCTGGCCAGGTGGTGATTCGCAGATGTCCATTGGCCTACATAGTGAATTTGCTGATTCCCAGCATCTTCCTAATGCTTGTGGACCTAGGAAGCTTCTACCTGCCTCCCAACTGCCGGGCGAGGATTGTGTTCAAAACCAGTGTGCTGGTGGGATATACTGTCTTCAGGGTCAATATGTCTAATGAGGTTCCCAGGAGCTCAGGGAGCGCCTCTTTGATTGGTAAGCAGCCTCAGGCTCATCTGATGCCCGTATTATACTACCCCTGCCAAAATCTGGTGTAGCATTTCAGACTGAAGAGGGAAATGCATCAGAGACTGTAGCTAATTCTACCTTTTCTGCTCTACTACCTTCTCTCAGGGGTCTTCTTCACAGTCTGCATGGCCTTTTTGGTTCTCAGCTTGTTGAAGTCCATCCTTTTGGTCAGATTCCTCCATGATGAGAGGTGCAGTGGGCCGGAGTTACCTCTCTTGTGCCTTCAAGGGGGTGCTGATGCTGATGCTGAAGGGTCTAAAATAGATTCCAGTGCCCAGCATGCTGGAGTAACAGGTTTGTGAGAAGCCTTGAGATCCCTTTCCCTTTTTTTTCTTCTTTTTTTCTTTTTCTTTTTGTCCAGAGATTGAACCAGCGACAATTAACCACTGAGCCACATCCCCAGCCCTCTTTTATTTTTTATTTTGAGCAGGGTCTCACTAAGTTGCTTAGGGCCTCCCTAAGTTGCTGAGGATGGTTTTGAATTCGTGATCCTCCTACCTCAACCTCCCAAGCCACTGGGATTGCAGGTGTACCACAGCACCTGGCCTCCTTTCCATCTCACTGGATTACCCTCAGCACCAGTACCCAATGACAAAGCACCAGGGCATGTATTAGACTGTGTGGAGAATATGAAACACCTGCTTCTTAGTCCCTGCACCACATTTTATATTACCTCTCTGGGGACTTCTTGCTGGAGGTCATTTTAGCTTGAAGTTACCCTTAGCTTGTTTAATTTTTCAGTTTCAACCAATTTCCTACAATAACTCAGTCATTAACTCCAGAATAGTAAAGTTCTGGCATGCAAGCTTGCTCTCAATTTGGATTAAAAAAAAAAAGTATAAGAATCATCCCAGGGGCTGGAGTAGTGGCTCAGCAGTTGGAGTGCTTGTCTGGCATGCACAAGGACCTGGGTTCAAACCCTAGCACCACATACACAACCAAGTGTTGGAAAAACAAAGGCCAGATAAAAAAATTAAGTTGTTTCTCTCTTTCCTCTGTCTCTCCCCCCGCCTCTTAAAAAAAAATCATTGCAATCCCTAAAGTTCCAATTAAGTCAACTTGATTTGATTACCAGCTCAGAAAAATCTCTTAGGTGGATCTAGCCTACCCACACCCTACATATACAATACAGTTCTGCCTTGTTCTCTTTCCTGAAGCACAGCCATGCCTCCCCAGAGCAGATAGGGTCACAGTCCCTAACCCCACTCAACCCACTGCCTAGTTTTGCCCACAACTTTACTCAAAAGACAAGACTGTCAAATTCAAGGGAAGGTTCAGGTGGACCTTGATAGCCCTGGGCTCACTTTGAGTATGTTCCTCTATCATGCAGAGTCCCCAGTCATTCAAGAGCAGCAGGCCCAGTCAGGGACCCTGAAGGAAGTCTGGTTCCAGCTTCGATTCATCAACAACTACCTCCAAACTCAAGACCAGGCAGATCAACAGCAGGTTGAGTGGCTGGTGCTCCTGTACCGCTTTGACCAACTGCTCTTCCGAAGCTATCTTGTCATGCTGGGGCTCTACACTGTTACCCTGTGTTCTCTCTGGGCACTGTGGAGTGGCTTGTGAAAATTGAAATCACTGGTCTTAATCAATGTGGTGTCACAGCACTTAGGGAAAGCTGAAAGATTCTTTGAGAGATTAAAGGGAGGGAATAAGGGGTCTAAATGCTTCCCACCCGAAATTGTTTCTTTTCATTGAGTCCAGGACCACACATTCTATGGGTTGCTGAAGGACCCAGAAATACTATGTTCATATTGAGAATGTATAAGCAGAACAAGGTATGCACAACCAGCAAGCCTTCACTCTCCAGCAACCACTGCCAGCTCTCAGAAAGAGATCTGAAAGCTCATACATGCACATATGTATATCTAAACAGTTTTTTAAAAGTGTAAGATCACTCCACCTCCCAGTTCTACTTGGTTATTTATTGTAATTCATTCCACAAAACCTTTATGGAGTGTTGATTAGGTCCTAGGAACACCAGAGAATAAAAAAAGTCAGTCACAGAACATTCTTAACTTAGTTTGATTCTCAGTCAACTCTGAACCAACAAGAATAAAAAAACCCACCATATCTGCCTCCTTCTGAAGCTCTTGTTTCCACTATTGCAGCTGACTCACTTCCGCCATCCTCCTCCTGTGCCTCAGAGACCCCAGGTGCCAAGTCTTCCCAGTCCAGCTAGCACAACATTTAGTAAGCACACACCACTGAGCAGAGGCGTATGCATAACCCAATGCTCCCTAGAGTCAAGGAATTTATTATTTATTTATTTATTGAGCAGTACTGGGAATAGAACCCAGGGGTGCTCTACCACTGAACTACATCCCCAGCCTTTTTAATTCTATATTTCGAGACAGGGTCTCACTAAGTTGCCCAGGTTAGACTTGAACTTGTGATCCTCCTGTCTTAGACTCCCAAGTTGCTGGGACTATACGCATGTACTACCATAGCTGGTGGTTCAAGGAATTTATGCTCTACAGTCCTTGCAATAGTCCATTAGGGCTGCCAAAATAAAGTACTACAGAGTGGGCAGCAGCTTGAACACACAGAAATTTATTTCTTACCATTCTAGAGGCTGGAAGTCTAAGATAAGGTTTCTTCTGAGACATCTTGTTGGCTTGTAGACCTTTTCCTGTGTCTCCATGTGGTCCTTCCTCTGGGCATGCATATGTTTATGTCCAAATTTCCTTTTATTTGCTGTACTGGGGATTGAACCCAGTACTCTAAGCAAGTGGTCTATCACTGAGATACTTCCTCGGCCCATTTTTTATTTTCTATTTCCTATTTTCAAACAGGGTCTTGCTAAGTTTTCCAGGTTTGCTTCAAACTTGTGATCCTCCCACCTCAGCCTCCTGAGTAGCTGGGATTATAGGTGTGCACTGCAGCATCCTGCTAAATTTCCTCTTCTTGTAAGGGCACCAATCATATTGCAGCAGGGTCCATCCTAATGCCTCCATTTAATCTTAATTACTTCTTTCAAGTCCTCATCTCCAAATATAGTAATATTCTGAGGTACTAGTGGTTAGTACTTCTACATATGACTGTCAGAGAGACACAAATAAGCCCATAATTCACATGTGATTATGGAGACTTGACAAGCCTAAAATTTGCAGGTTAGGCCAGCAGAAGAGTTCTCCGCAGATCCAGGAGAAGACTGTAGTTTAAGTCCAGAGGTCTGCTCTCAGGGGTCTCTCTTTTTCTGGACAGGTTATTTTTTTTTAATTCCTTTAACTGATTGAATGAGACCCATCCACAATTTAGAGGGTAATCTAATCTACTCAAAGTCTATTGATTTAAAAAATATTGAGCTTATCTTAAAAATACCTTCACAGAAATATCTAAAATAACATTTCGCCAAATACTAAGTACTATGACCTAGCCAAGTTGACATAAAGTTAACTTTCATGATGGTTCCTTAGTTTCCCACCTATGCTATAGGCACTTACCCAAAACAGAAGAGCCCCATCACCTGGCACTTGGTAACTAACCAGGAACTAAATCTGTAGGCATTATCCTACCTACGGCCATTCCTATGGACTCAAACCTGAGTTGTAATATTAGAATTCAAGCCTTTCACAAAACATGCTCCTCCTTGTATTTGACTTTCTGGGCTTCTCATTGTTTCTGCTTCAGTCCTCCAAGTCAGCCTGTTTGCTGTCTTCCTCAGGAAGGAGTTTCCCATCTGAGCTTCCACTTCTTTTTAGCATATTCTTCTTTTACTTTATCAATCTGTCAACTCCATCTCAGAGACCTGCTTAAAATGGTCCTATTTCCCCAAGATGACTCTGTCCCTCATCTCTGTCTTTTGTCTTACATTGTCTTATGTCCTTCTCCCTTTGAATGTTCTCTATTATACACGTGCACATGTGTATGTGTGGAAGAGAGATAAGCCACACACTCCTAGAATAGTTACCCTATTTTCTTTCTATTTATCCCCCACCTATGTCCACATCCATAGAGGGTTTTGCATCAGGTGAGTCTGTCATGGTGATTCCAGAGTAACTCAGTCTAGCGCACAGCTGACGGTGGACATACATCCTTGTTTCCCCGAGTCTCAGGGACAAAATCTCCCAAGGTCAGACACCCAGTCCCTGGACATCCCTCTCACCCTTATCCAGGGTAGCCTTCAGGAGGCTGGTGAGCAGGACAAGTGGGCAGTTAAACAGTCATCTGTCCTTATCTTGCCAGCAAAGGACACAAAAGTCCAAAGCTGTTTGCTAGGAACTTTTTCCAGCACTAAAATTGCTTTTAAAAAAAAATCTGTCCCCTCCATCCCCCCAAAGAGAAAGAATTTAAATTCAAACAGCCTTTACCTGCATCCTCCCTCTCTCATTACCTCCCAGTTAGTGCTCAATGCCAATTGTCCATGAAATTCCACTGCTGCTGTTAATGAAATGAGGAACATAAGAAGTTTGTGAATAGGTAGGAAGTGTCCATGCAAAGCTCCACCTGTTTCCTTCTTCACTCCCTACTTACTACCATTGGTCTCCACTGTCTCCAAGTGCTCCACAGCTTCCGTATTGGTTCCAGCTTTCTCCACTTCCTCCCCAGTTAGGAAAGGAAGAGAGGAGGAAAAGGCCTGCAGTGAACACATAGCTGTGGGGTCTCCCTCCTTCCTAATTCCGTATTGGAGAAAGTGCCAGATTCAGTTAAGATACCTGCTTCAATAGTATCTACCTAAGGGACCTTGAACTTAACTTCTCAGACTTTTAGCTCACTTATTTGAAATTAGAACTGTAAATATATACTCATCTATATCACAGAATTCAGAATGAAGCAATGTATTCAGTAGCATTTTGAAAAATAAATAACAGATCAAACAATAAACATAAGAACTGCCTGCTATCAAGATTCCAGTCTTGGGCTGGAGCGGTGGCTCAGCGGTTTCAGCGCTTGCCTGGCAAGCAGGAGGACCCGGGTTCAAACCCCAGCACCATGTACACAACTAAGTGTTGGAGCAACTAAGGCCATGTGAAAAACTAAATAAAGTTGTTTCTCTGTCTCTCTCACTGTCCCTCTCTCTAAAAAAAAAAAAAAAAAAAAAAAAATTCCAGTCTTGAGTCTTTGGTGTGGGATCTGACTTCCAGCTGCCTCTATCAGAATCGCATTATGGGCTCTGGTTCTTCCCAGCAGTACCTGTATCATAGGATCCACAGATTAAGGGTTAAAGTCATCCACAACCTTCTAATGGAGGGACTTGAGTGGGGAATCCCAAAGAGATTTCCCATTCCACTTCCCACATACCCCAACTTTGCTCCATATTCAGCTGCCATTGCCCAGGTTCTTTATGTCATCTGCTAAGAAGCAACCCTTCAGTAGTGAAACCTGGTCACTAAATGCACTCCCCATTGTCTAGTGCCAAGTGGCTCTGATCCCAACCACAGCTAGGAACTCATTCTAAGATCCAGGGTCAGGTCTGATGCCTAAAATAATGACGTTATTAGCAAGTGACAATACAGACCACCTCTTGGAATAATACCCTGATGGTTGGAGGAGCATAACGTGCCAGGGGCCCTTCCTTACAGAGCTTTAGCTCTGCATCTCCTCATGTTTATAGATTTCGTGATTCCCATGTCATACTGGAAGGAAACTGAGGAACACAGCAAATATGGGTTTCTCCCAGCTATGACTGTTCCTACCATCTGCTGTCTCCCAGAATCTCAGCTAATTTCAACATTCACCAAGAAATCAGAGCTCCTGCTCTGGGGACTTCAGTGATGTCTACAATAGAGATGGTTAAGCAGTCCCAGGACAGCCAGGCAGACTTCACGTCATCACTATATCTCAGGATAACTTCTGGGTGTTATCATGATGACCCTGAGAGCATCCACTGTCTTTTGTATCACAAATAATCAGTGACAGTCTTCCTCCCCTCCCAAGAAACCCTTACCACCTCTGCATTTGTCCCAGAGCAGCAGAAGCCAGCATGGTAAAAGAAACTGAGCTTCTCAACTCTGAAATCTCTATGACACAGCAAGTCTTCTGTGGCCTGACTTTGAGTATGGGTGGGTCAGAATCAGCAAGCAAAAGAAAGAATCATAAGGGGAACCAGCAGCAAAGTGCCAAGGAATCACACCTGCTCTCAGCTCAGGGCTTCCCCAGATCCTCTCGCTTCTCAGGGATCCAAACACACCTCTGTCTAAAGACAAGGTTAGCACGAGAGGATAGAGTTACATTGTACCCTATTCTGTGGCTCAGAGGTGCCTAGAAAACTTTCAGCTTGATTTTAAGGCAGAGAATTCCTCCAGTCCCTGGGTGGTGGCTGGTCAGCACAGGGCAGAGACCCTAGTCTCATATTCCCTCTGGGAAGACACCAGTCTTTCCTCTCTGCAGCCCAATCTATGCCTTTGGGGCACCTCCTCTGTCACCTCCCTGTACAGTTCAGTCTGTCCTGTCCTGTTACCCAGTTCAGACTCCTCCTCAGCAGCCAGAACTGCTCAGTCCTGAGTTATTTACCTGCCGAGACAGTAAGAGCTTTGTAATTAGCTGAGCAAGAGCAAAGGGGCTTTTATGGGCAGCCACGCCCCCCACCACACTCTGGTGTCTGTAATTGAAATGACCCACACCAGTGATTAGATTAGGGGGCTGAAGAAGCCCAGCATGTCACCCCAGCCCCCTCCCTCGTCCTGTTGGGGAGGTGATGTAGTTAAGTTTGTGCTTCATTTGGCAGAGGCCATAAAGCAGGAATTGCAGTCAAGCTTTCTGCAGGGGTTGGAAGGCACTGCTGGGCAGGCTACAGACTCCAGGTTTGAGGAGGAGGGAGCATCTTGCTCTCTTCCAACCACTACAGTGGTGAGTTCCAAAGACCTGGACCCACAGGAGCCTAGCAGGATTATCAGAACTCCTGGGTGTCCCTGGGGAATAGGATGCAAATGGGCAGGCAGCCCTTGATCATCAGATCCTGCTCCTGGTCACCTGCTTATCTTCAGTGGAAAGCTCCAGGCTGAATGCCAGGGAACCCAGGCGCTGTTGGCAGTTCTTTTCTCCCCACCTCCCTGTCCAATCTTGGCATCTCGGCTCCCTATGTAGCATCTAGCCCCCTTCTCTTCCATAGGCTCATCCTCCTGAAACCTTCTCACCACATCTGGCCTCACACTGAATTTGGCAACATTGTACAATAGCTGAAGTTTGTCTAAGTTTCCTCTTGCTCATTCCTTTTCCCAGCCTGCGTCTACCCCAGGGACCTCTGGCAGCACACTGCCCAAGGGACCCTCACTGTTGTGCTCTTGCTTCCCAGAGCTATCTTCCTGAACACTGTGAATGATCAAACTCCTTCCTCCCATACCTAGCACGAATTGGTAAAGCAAGTGCACGCCAAACTTTCATTCTGTGGTACATGGAGCACTAGAGGGGCTCAGCAGTGTGCCAGACACAACAGAAGCCTCAGAAGGAACAGGTTTCTCTTCTAGAGCATTTGTTTTGGTCAGTACAATGTTAGGACAATTATTTACTCTCCTGTGAAAATAAATACTGATGTTTTTTGGTGAAGAAGTAAAAATTTATAATGAAGCTCTAAATACAAGACTGTAGACTTCATAGATTGGGAAGGGGTGTCTTTGGTTCTGCCCCTGCTTTAATAGAATGTACTAATAGAAAGTTGGAGGTATAATAAGGCCAACAGATAAGGCAGTTTATTACTCACAGTTTGCAAACATGTGGGCACAAGCCACGCCACATCATGGTGAGGGCAAGGCCGTGCGCACACCAGAAAATGCTGAGGTTGATCACAGGACTGGATGCGGAGGGAGGTGCCGTCAGCAAGAGCCTTGATTGTGGTTTCTGCAAGAAGGAATGGGGAAGTCAGGTAAGCAGGTTTAGAATTGGCTGCTTTGAATAATTTCAGTGGGCATTGGGATATAGGGACTGTGCCTCGCTAACTGGTACCTGGTCCTGAGTGAATAGGGCAGGTAGATAATGACCTGGAATATAAGACCGCAGTAAAGGAGGCTGTTGGGAGTAGGATGCAGACTCTGAATCAGTTGTTTTGTATTTGAAAAATATTCTTGCAGGTGAGCTGTTTCCTATCTATCTCTAGGAATTGACTATTCACATGAGGGGCAGTCTCTCTAGGGTCAGTGGGACCTCAAATATCAAAGTATCAGAGCACAGAAAATAGCCAGGTATGGTGTACATAACTGTAATCCCAATAACTCGGAAGACTAAAGCTAAAGGATTACAATTTAGAGGACTCAGCAATTTAGCAAGGCCTTGTCTCAAAATAAAACAAATAAAAAGGACTGGAGAGGGCTGGGGGTGTAGCTCAATGGTAGAGCATAGTCTAGAGTGCATGAGCCCTAGGCTCAATCCCCAGCATCACAAAAAATAAAAAAAGAAAAAGATAGGGTTAATACAGCTGCCTCTGAGAATCCCAGAGATATGCAATAACTCTTTTCTGATTTTCCTAGTACTTCAGTGAAAATGGGCCAAATAGCTCAAAGGATTGACTCTAAAAGGGAGAATGTTGGGTGTTGGGATGAGCATGCAGGCAGAACTGAGGCAGACAATACCCAGGCAAGACAGTCATTCATGCAGGGATTCACTCAGCTGCTCAGCTCAGGGATAACCTACTGAGTAACCTGCTTTGCATCAGGGACCTGGCCTGCGCCAGAAGAGCACCTGAATAACATATAGCTTCTGGACCCAAGGAGCTTTGAAGCTAGAAGTGGTGTCACCGAAGGAACACAGGGTTGGCATCAGAATCATGTGTTTGAATTCTGTTATCGCAGGGTTACTTGGAGCTGACAGATTTCCTCTGAGTGCAAACCTGCTGGCTTGGCAGAGGTTGCCTGGAGTGCTGTCTTGAGACAGATTTTTGGGTCACAGGGAGGCTTGGTGAGAAAGAATGCTGTAATGAATTAGCAATGTCTGCCGAAGGCAAGAGAAGCATGGTGAGGGTGATCAGAGTTGACGCTCATGGGGTTTTATCTTGTGCCAAGTTCAGTGTTGAGAGCTTTGGGTAGCATCTCTCTAGGACTACAGAAGTGTAAGCTCTAAGAGAGTAGGGAGGTTATTTTTTATTCATTGCTATATTTCCAGGGCCTATACTAGATAGATAGATAGATAGATAGATACTAGGGTTACTGTTAATGCTAGAATTATTATATATAAAGCCTCAGTGTTATCATTCCCATTTTGCAGTTGAAAAGACTGAGGCCCAGAGAGATGAGGTAAATTGCCCAAGATCACCGCAAGTAACACAACCAGTGTGTTCACTTTTCATTACCATAACAAATGCCTAATATAATCTACTTATAAATAGTAGAGGTTTATTTTTGCTCACAGTTTTAAAGGTTCCAGTCCATGGTTGGATGGACACATTGCTCTTAGGCCTTTGAGGGACAACTACAGCACTTCATGGCAGGAGTGCATGGCACAGCAAAACTACTTACTTTGTGGCTAAGAGGCAAGAAATAGAGGAAGGGAGTTGGGCCCCAAGATTCCCTTCAAGAGTACACCCCCCAATGGCCTGAAGACCTCCTCATAGACCCCCACTTCTTAAAGTTTCTACCACCTCCCAATACCACCAAGCTGGGGACCAGACCTTTAACACATGGGCCTTTGGGAGGCATTCCAGGTCCAAACTATCAACTAGGATTAAAATCTAAGCATTCTGGGTCCAGATTCCATTCTCTTAGACAGTCTGCTATAGCCAGGTACACTCAGACTCTAGAGGTTCACTGTTGACCTTTCCTTCCTACAAATGTTTTATATTTGGCAACTTTACATGTGCACCGAGGAAGGGGCTAGTGTTGTAACATGTGAGTTTGATTTTCAACCCTATCTCTTAGGATTCTGATTCTGGGCAAGCTATATAACTATCTCAGAAACTCAATTCATTTCCATTTGCAAATTCTAGAAAACAACTTTTTTTTTGCCAAGGTATCAAGAAAGTTGAATGAGATAAGACTTGTTAAATGTGGAGCCAGTGCCTAGCTTTAGAGCCACTGAACATGAGAGTAATGCTGCTTCTTCTTCGCCACCTTACCCTACAGCTCTCATGAGAGCCAGGAAGATCATACATGTTAGAATGCTTTCTAAATCCTAAAGGTTTGCTATTAAAAGTGTGATGCCTGGATCCTCAGCCTCAGCATCCCCTGTGAACGTGCTAGAAATGCAGATGCTCAGGCCCTCCCAGACCTACTGATTCCACATAGAACTCTAACCACACCCCAGGGATTCAATTGCACATTGAATTTGCATATTCATTTGCACATTGCCATCGAAGGGAATCTAAGGAACAATGAAGGCAAAGGGTGATAGTGGGGGCTCTGGAAAGCCAGAAGAGCTGGAGTTTCAGGGCCAGCACAGTGTTACATGGCGCCCACCCCTACCAGGGCAGCTGGGCCCACAGACACCTGCCAATCACTGTACTCCACTCAGTAATCTCCCCTCCTCACAATCAGAGCAGTCAAGCACCCAGTGCAGCTGGGCGGCTCAATTATAGGCTGTTGGGCAGATGGCGGAGATGGCTCTGTGTGCTATCCAAGGAGAGAGCCAACCAGGGTAAAGAAGGCCCCTTCCACCAGCCCCCTTCCCCTGATAGCAAACACCCTCTTTCCCAGAAAATGAGATTGCCACCATGTGACATTAGGCACCCCCTTTTCCCAGAGCCTAGTATCTGACCTGGGCCAACCCCTGGACCTTCTTGCCCAATGAGTCATTGGCCACAGTATCTCCAGAGACCCTCTACCCAAGATTCTCAGCCATGAGTGGCTCTCCTTGCACCAGGAGCTTCCTATCACTGGCAGACATGAACTGCTTGTTCCCTGGACCCCTGCCTTCTCCTTAGAGCTTGAAACATCAGCACAACACGTGAAGGCAGACCTGAGACTGGAGACCCACATGGTAGTTGTCCTTCCTGTGTGTCCAGTATCTGGTAGAAAGGTTGGAACGAAACAGGGCACAGAGAGTTCTGGCTGAAGAAACATCCATTCCAGTTTCTCTAAAGCCAGCCAGGCTGCAGTGGGTGAAGCTCCTGACCATTCCATAAGCACTGGGAATTAGAGAGTGACAAGGTGACAATCACAGGCAAGAGGGTAGTGCTGCTGTCAGGGATCCTGCTCCTGCCTCCCAGAGGTGCCAGTGCAAGGAGGCGGCGCCAACATTCTTCCTACGCAGGTTCCAAGACTGCCAAGGGGCCTGCACTCCCCGCCACTGTGTCTCAGCCCTGGTCCCTGGGAGGGATGAAAGCTCTCTCCATCTCCCAGACCTCCCTTATAGTGATATTTTAAACACCCATTAGATTTTATGGGGCACTACTTCCAGGGCTATAGGAGATGACTCTGGGCTGTCCTCAGAGCCTTAAGTCTCCCTGTAACCTGGTGATCCTTCAGGATGCTTGGCCTGCACTCCCTGTCCCTTGCCCTTCAAGCCACTCACCCTGTTGCCCTGTGCTTCCTCAATAGGTCTGGGATCCCCTGATCAGCTGGTTTGGGCATCAGTGTGTGTGTGTGTGCGCGCGCGCGCGTGTGAGTATGTGTGCGCGCGCGTGTGAGTATGTGTGTGTGTGTGTATCTGTCTGTCTGTCTGATACAGGAACTCAAAGTTGGAGAGGAATGAGAGCTCTCATTTGAAGATGAGGTTGGTAGAAGATAATGTACTCAAGATAATGATACACATGATGATAATGATGTTGATTACAGAAAGCTACAGGACACTTATTTCAAGTCATGCATCGTATGAGAACATTCCATATTGTATCAAATTGAGCTATCATGATAATCATAGAAGATAGGGTAAATTTACAACTACAGGCCAGGCACAGTGGCACACACCTATAATCCCAACTTGGGAGGCTGAGGCAGGAAGATCACAAGTTCAACAACTTAGCAAGGCCCTGAATAACTTAGTGAGACCTGTCTCAAAACAAAAAGTAAAAAAGGCTGGGGATGTGACTCAGTGTTTGAGTGCCCCTGGGTTCAATCCCTGGTAAGGGGGGGCGGGGAAGTAAATTTACAACTACAGAGACTTAGGCCCAGACAAGTTAAGAGCCTTGCCTACCATTACATAGTGAGTGGAAGAGAAGAGATTGATTATTTGCTTTAACATCTACTAGTTTTAGCATCTTCACCTGAAAAGAGCAGGGCTGATTCCCTTCTTGTCTCGAGGAGCTGTGATGGCATCAGGGAACTCCTGTCATTGGAATGGAAGCTACAGATGTAAGGGTTACCATTCCCAAGCAGTACTTTCCTCAGGATTACACCCTGCTGGGAAAGAGGCCCCTGCCCCAGTTTGAAAATACATACACTGCCTTAGGCTACAGTTCTGAGGACTCCAAGTGCTCTCTGCCCAGGCTGAAGGAAATGGGGAAGGGCAGGAGATGGATGAGAAGCGAGGCCATTCTGCTACAGGTCAAGTCAGGATGTGCATGGTCCTGGTGGAAGGGGCAGACTAGAGAAGGCTGGCAAGTTGGAGCCCTTGCCAAGTGAAACTGATCTGACAAAGCAGTCTGCCTGCTTGGAGGACAGAAAGGAAGAGGCAGAGGTTTGGGAGGGGATTATGGGCCCCATGCTGAGGCAATTTTCCTTCAAGGGAGATGAAAATGATGAGGAGAGACTCATCCAGGCCTAAATTCAAGTCCTGGCTCCACTATTTAATGACTAAAAACTCTGGGCAAGTTGAATAACTTCCCTGAGTCTCAATTTACTCATCTATAAAACAGGGATATCAAGGGAAATTTTTTAAATCCGACAGCATTGGATCGGAGTACTTAAAATGGAGTCTGGAGGCCATTGCTAATCAGATCTCAGACAGACACATTCACAGCTGAACCTCTGAACCTTGAACTAGACTGCAGACACAACTCCCACCCCATGAGAGTTGACCTTTGAATCACTGTTAGCTTCTGCTGACCTTCTATATAGTGGACCGATTCCCCCAAACTGTCCAGAGATGGAGGCCATATCAAATCCCTTTCTCTCAAAACAGCTTAACTTTTACCAGCATTAATCATAATTCCTAACAATCAATGTAATTTCCAGTCCCCATGGGGTTTAAAACTATAAACACAGCTGCCATTTTGTAAAACCTCAGAACATATTTTCAAGATTATTTGAACCTGTTTTCCCAGATTGCAATCTTAATTAGCCCCAAATAAATGTGATTTTCTTTGTTCTTGACTAGGTTGACTTTTTCTAGGTCACCAGGGATAATGAGACCCAATACCTAGAATGAAGATTCTCTGTGTGTAGAGTATAGAACACATAATAGTTGCTCAATCTCCTTCCCCTTCCTGGTCTCTGCCAATATCTTAACTAGGGAATTCTGGGCAATTTACCCAATTTCCTTTACGATGCTTGTAGTAATAATGACAACTACAGTTACAACTTCCACTTACAGGACATTTTTATGTGATTGATAAGTGCAGCACTAAGAATCTTACCTTATAATCTCAGTAATCCTACCCAAGACTCTATGGTAGATGCCATGTCTCCTTCCTCCTAAGCCCCAGAGAGCTTAAGAGTGGCTTATCCAAGGCCACCTAGCTGGAAAGTGGCAGACCCAACACTGAATGAGGTTAGGCAGCATAGGAGAGGTTATCCTTTGTAACAATGACCCCCAAATCCCAGGGGCTTATGACAGCATGCCCTGTGCTGCAGGTTACTATGGGTCAGCCCCAGCTCTGGTTCATGTCCCCCAATCTGAGATCCAGGCAAACAGAGCAGCCTCCATTTGGAACATCACCAGTCACCACAGCAGAGAAAAGAGACCTTGAAGTGTTCTTACCTGACCTGAAAGATTTTCCTGGCCTTCTTCTCAAAATTCATTATCCTTATCATGCCAGGAAGTACAATCCTTATAAGTGCCCAGAAAGAAGAACTGAGATATTTGAAGCATAGCGCTTGTAATTAGCACACTCAGTTTCCAATCACCACGTGCAACTATTTCTTCCATATACTGAGCCTCAGTTTCCTTATCCAAAAGGTAGGAATAGTCATTCTACCTTTCAGGATTGTTGAGATGAATAATTAACATAATAAACAATAATTCTAAGCCTAGGAACCTTCAACTGTAGTTATCTGTGTTCATGTATGAAGGTCAGGAATCTCTGGGGCTGGTCTGCTAGATGTTTGTTCAGTGGAATAACAAGTCAAGCTATAGAATTCAGAAGATTCCTTGTGAACATGCTTTGGAAAGTGTTGCTGCTCTCAGTGGGCCTTAAACCACCTTCAGGGAAACTGAGGAGCAGGAAAGTTTCCAGGACAACAATCAACAGCAACAGCAAATGTGCAAATGTGATTATGTCAGCAATTACACAAAGTGCTGTGCACTTTTGTAAGACTCTTCATTTAGAACTAATTAAATGCTTGGAATCAGGAAGACTGAGAGGGTCCTTTCAAGAAAGCTACTTCAGGTCAGCAAGACACTTCAGGGTCTATTTACAGGCGTGGAAATCTCCAGAGGAGGAGAAGAGGATGGCTCAACTTGGAACACTCGGGAGGCAGAACTCGAGGCTATTAGGGGCTGAAAATCACCTGAGCTGCTGTAGGGTCTTATGGCCCCAACCATTGACTCTTAGGGTCTGAGGCTTTGTGTGATGCAAGAAAACACAATTGGGGTTTGTGCTGATGGTTGTGAAGTAGGTGTTGCCTGCAGAATGGAATGTTTTAGTTTCCTATTGCTGCTGTGACAAATTACCACAAATTTAGTGCCTTAAAATAACAGAAATATGTTCCTTTGAATAGCCCTGGAGATCAGCAGTCCTAAGTCAGTTGCACTTAGTTAACATCAAGATATGGGCAGAACTGGTTTCTTCTGAAAGCTCTGAAGGAAACTCTTCATTTCCTTACTTTCCACCCCCAGCTTCTAGTGTATTTAGGCAGCTTTCTGTCATTGTGATCAAAAGACCCAATGAAAACAACACAGAGGAGGAAAAGGTTATTTTGGCTCATGATTTCAGAGGTTCAGGCCATGGTTAGCTGACTCCATAGCTCTGGGTTCAAGGTGAGGAAGAACGTCATGGTGTAAGAGTAGAGTGAAGGAAAGCAGCTCAGAACTTAGCAACCAGGAAACAGAGAGAGCTCTGCTCACCAGGGACAAATATGAACTCCAAAGTCACACTCCAGAGACATACCTCCTTCACTCATGTCCTACCTATCTACAGTTACTGCCCATTAATCAATATCATAGGCTTAGCCCATTGATTAGGTTAAGGCTCTCATAACCCAATCATTTCACCTTTGAAAACTTTTTTTAAGCAAACAGATATTTTTATTCATCCATTCAGCAAAGGAGAAAAATTATTGAATGCTTTATATTTATCAGAAACTATTAATTAAAAAAAAGAAAAAAACTATTAATTAGGTCTAAAGAATATCAAGGTACGCAAGATAGGAATTTTCCCTTTCTAAGCCCCAAAATTGAAGATTGATATAAGCTAAATTAATAATGAAAATGTAAATATGAATACTAGAATCCAGCTTTTCTCACCCCCACTGTTAAAATTCCACAAAGTCAAGACGGACACCTTCATGATGCTCAGTCCAATCGTCAGTTTTCATTCCTCTTCTTACTAAAACTATGTGCACAGATTGATACAATTATTAAGTTTTTCTTCTTTGACAAATTTTCTTCATTTGGTATTCAGGTCCCATAAACTCTTTGTTTTCTTCTATTTTGGTGTCCTCTTTTTATTCTCCTTTGCTAATTCTCTTTTATCCTTGACCTTTTGAACCTCCTAGGTATGTAATATTTGAGCATCTTGCAAACCAGTCTTGGTGCTCTTTTGTTCTCTGTTCTTCTATTTACTGTGATCCTAGCTCAGTTTTAACTCCACACATATACTAATGGATTAGTATGGATTCCCAGTCCATTTCTTACTCCTGCACTTCCAAACTTGTTTATTCAACTGCTACCAACAGTCTACTCTGTGAGTAATAGGTGCCTCAAACCCAGTACAGCACTCACTGAAAATTCTTGCATTGTTTCTCACACGAGCTTTAGGGGGACACTTCATATATAAATGGGAGAGAGAGCATGTATAATTTGAACCAGGTCATGCTGCATTGCTTTCCTAATTCCAAATTAATTATTACTGAACTATATTACTCTCAGAAAATCTGGTGAATTTTGTAGATAGATGAATTTAGTAGGATGGATGATATCCCTTTACTTCCATTTGATAGACATGAAACCAAGGCATAAGACCATTTAGCTGATTTGCCCAAGGTACACAGTTTATAATGGAACTAGGACTGGGACTGGACTGCATTCTATTCTTCCCATCTCTTCTTTTTAAAAAACCCATATAATTTTTTTGAATGAATGCTTTCTGTCATTGTGACAGAAACAACTGAAGGGCATAGCAAGGTGGAGAGTGAAAAGTCAGTCTCCCTCCCCACCCTGGCTCCAAACACACATCCCATCCCCAGAGCAACAACCTTACACAACCATTGAGCTTTCTCCCTTTTTGTGCTTATCCCTGTGGAAAAGACAGAAGACAGACTCAGAGCTTCAAGAGTACTGCCTGGCTTAATTTAGGGCTATAAACCGAGCTTGATTGCCTACCAGCTGAGTCACCTTGGGAAAATCACTAAACATCCCAGAGTTGTAGTTCTTCATCTATGAGAATCACATCTCCTACCTCAGATTGTTATGGGTCAGAAAGAATGTGCACAAAAGCATATTTTAAAGCATGCAGTGGCGTGTTATGTTATTCATATTCTCTGCCTGTTTTCTTCTCTCTGGAAGAGCCCATGAACCACCACTATTCTGCAGCCTCTCAGAGACTGTGGAAAGGATGGATCGGATATGGGACTCATTTCTACAGGATGAAAGGAAATTATTCAAATTGTTCCAAGTACAATTAAAGTTAGATATTAGAAGAAACTTTGTTTTGGAGTCCCAAAGGGGGTTTTGAGGTCTTTGTCTTTGAAAATTTCTCATAAAATACTAATTACAATACATTAAGCCTCTATTCTTCCTGGAAACAATGGGATGGATAAGATGACTTCTCCAATCCTTTCCGCTCCAGAAATTAGAATTCAAGTAGGAGAGAAATTTAAGCCAAACCACTTTTGCCCCCCAGCTCCAGTTCTAGGGTGACCAGATAGATGAATAACCACTCCCAGAAATAAGGTATCCTTTATGGATCCTTCCTCCCTGGAATTTATTAATTCTCTTGAATTAGAGAGGAATTTAAACAAAATGACAGTCTTCCCCCAGCTGCAGCTCCAGGGCAACCATATGGACTAATGACCCATCACTCATTAAAGTTTGGCCTTTCCTACCTTCTTGCTGATTTTAGCTTCTCTTTCCAGAATGACTTTCTACGTTGGAGAACACCCTAGGGTAAAACCTCTGTGTCTTGGAGAAGGAGGCACAGAAGAAAGCTTCCATCCTCAAGAAAATGAAATAGTTAGAATTTGATGGAGATTCGGGGAAATGGGTAAGGAAAAGTTTCATCTTACAGGAAGGAGACATAGTCAAGAGGCTGGTACATCCCTTTCTTGGATATCTGTAAGAACTATAGTGAGACCTCTATCCTGTGCCAGAAAGGAGAAGAAGGGGAACAAAGAAGGATAGGACTTGCCTGCTCTGAATTTCTCATGCCCATATGTCCCTGAATCCCATATGGCTTGCACGAAGGTTTATTACCTCCTTTATGAAAATAAGACTCCAAATCTCCAAAGTTTAGCACTGGGTAGATGTCCAGGCAGGCAGGGCAGGGACCAGCAGTCCCTTGGGTTTTACCTCTACTGGAGCCTCTCAGACCATGCTACTACCACCACATAGGCCTAATTAGGGGTAGAGTCCCCTTTCTTCTCTTCCTCTTACTTTGGAGGACACAAACTGGAAATCTCAATGAGAACACATAGTAAGGGAAGAGACAAAGGCAGAAAGCAAAAGGGGTATGTAAGACTGAAACATGACCTGTGAAACCCAGAGGTCTCGGTTCTTCTTGACCTGTCCAGCTCTTCCCAGAGCTCTGAAATAGCCTCATAGGATCCCAGAGGGACAATACAACTTCATAGACCCCTTTCCTGAGTTTTAATAATTCCTATTTTCTTGCTTATGAAAGGTAGCAACATAAACACCTACCTCCCAGCAACAACCTCAGCCATCTGGACCTTTGGGGTCAACCACATAGTTCCACTATGTCAAAATCTACAAACTGTCTGGTTTGAGGTCTAGAAAAATTATCTCCTTGATAGGCAAGAGGAGTTCTAAAAATAAAATAAAATAGCCCCATCCTTTAGATGAAGTCCCACCCCTTGGACATATACCCAACAGAATAATACACTCCTCAAACTCTAGTATCACTTCCACACCAAGGGGAAGGGCTACAGAGGCCACCGGGCCAATGCTGCATATCTGACATTTGCCCAAATAGGTTTTCCCAGGACCAGAATGGCAGAGGACAGTACTTCTGAACTCAGTTTGTACTGGGAAAAATACTAACCTTTATGTACATTAACTTACCATATATTATTATGATATCTTTCAATAAAAATATATTTAATTAGTGAACCCATGTAGAGCCAGCCCAGTGAGACTGTCCTTTCAACTAGAGCAATTGAGGCAGGAGTAGGTATCTCAGACATCACCAGGATGAAGGAGGCAGGGGTGTAGGAGCCAGGATCCAATCAGCCTAGGTCTATATCCAAGATAATGCTCCGGAACTCTGTGTAATCAGACTGTTAAAGAGTCCAAGCTTTTAAGTCTGAAAGACTCAGGACTGTACCCTCCTTCTATTAGCTATTTTACTCTGCCAGTTTGCTTAACATCTTTGCTTTGATTTTATCATCTATACTATGGGAATAATGATATCTTATTTGTAGGTAGCAGGGAATAAATAAGAGCAAGAGCTGAGCATGGTGCCTGGCATAGAGTATAAGCTCATTAAATGTTGACAACTATTGGTGGGGTGGTGCAAAACCAGCCATCCCAAGGATCCAGGGCTTTGATCAGAATCACTCATAGTGGGACATCAAGGAAACAAAGACCAGGAAGAAAATGTCCTCCTGTATGTTGAGGACACTGCTGTGCCTCTCTCTTCCTTACAAGGGCTACTGCTGCCTCTTTGAACAGGGTAACTGGGACAATTGTCAGGCTGTTCCCATCCTGCTGGCCTCTACCCTCCCCATGAATCGACAACCCCTAAATCTGCAAGTCTCCGTGCTAAAAATGTTAGTTTCCTGCAAGTAGAAGGAGGACAGAGTGCACTTGTCTGTCCGTCTGACCCCCAGCACAGTCTGAGGTGGGTCCTGCAGGGACGTGGTGTGAGAAAGAGCCCAGCCTGGGTGTGCAACTGAACGCTTCGTGGAGCCCTGTCTCTGGGATGATGGGGAGGGAGAAGATATATCTTCATTTAGCAGTGTGATGACACTGTGAAGCTTTCCTAGCCCTTCCTGGGCAGGTGAGCCCCTCGTGGAGCCAGATGTTACCTCGGGTCACAGAGTTTTTGTTAGTTTATAGGTTTTAAAAGGTCAGGTTCTTTGGTGCTAAAAGTTTTACAGACCAGTAAAAATTTACAGCAGAAGTTGGGAAACAGCTGCAGCAGTAGAAGCCAGAGGTCTGCACGGTCTCAGCTCTATGGGTAACTAGGTCCTGGAACTGAGGTAAGTCAGGGAGGCTCTTCCAGCTGTGTTTTAACAGTGATAAGAGATAAGATGCTGTGCAGCCGCACTCACTGATGGTGGCAAGTTTCAGTCATGTGCACGAACACAGTCTTCCCTGGGGTATTGGGAGCACTGAGCACAAAGAGAAGACCCAGACTTGTGGGTCCTACAGTCTTGGAGCTTTTCATTACCCAGGCTGGATCACTGCCATGTGCATGTCTGCCTCCATTCCCGGGGAGGAGCCTGGCCGTCTGCAGGCAGAACTCAGGAATCAAATTAGCCAGGCCTCTGCTGTTCCTCGTCCCCACAGGCCAAGGCAAGTTCATCAAGGCCTCGCACTAATTCTTATCTTGTTTAAAAGGGGCAAAAGTGACTTCACAGTTTCATCTGAGGCAATTTACACCCCGCCACTGGCTGCGGCTCCACTCCCCCAGTCAGTTGTGCCATCAAATCCATTAATACAAAATTTCTTCAGGGGAAACTTGATTGCTGCTCCATCAGAGAGCCACACAGGCAATACATCTCCATCTAAGGCTGTGGCCTGCCCGGCTCCCTCTAATCCTGTTACCTAAGGAGCTAATTCTCTAATGCACACACTGCATAGAAGCCATCCTCTTTCCTCCTAACCCAATTGGCCTACCCCAGAGGATTACGGAGCTAATGCAGAAATAAAGGCTTGGGGCCCATGGGACATTCTCCAGGCTTTCTCACTGTCTCTTGATGGGTCCTAACACATGCACGTGGCAGGCACCCGACTCCACAGTGTGGGGTACTCTCTCTTGAGAGTGGCGTGGTGGGAGGGGCAAACCACATCTGACCCCTTGGGCTCACCATTCAACCAAATTCTGTGTCACCCTCTCCCCTTCTCTGCCTTTCCTCCTTTTTTTCACCTCTCTTTCATCTCCTTGCTCTGTCCTCCTATCTTCCTTTTCTTCCCATCTTTCCTTCTTATCTCATCTTCCTTTTCTTGTTGCTCCTTATATATATGTTTTTACTTCTTCCCTTTCTTCTTCCCTAAGACCCCAAAATTTCTTTTACATTGTTTTAACATCTGGGATTTTTTTTTTCATCTTTTCCCCTCCTTCAGAACAAGGCTGGTTCCTAACACTTCTTCCTAGTCCTCTGTCTCCAAATGGGTCAGCTCTGTGGAAGGAGAGAGCCCCAGGATGCAGTGGATTCAGCTTGGAGCAAGAGGTAGAGGAGGGCCTCATGGAAATGCACAAGGGTGCAAGTGGAGCTTTTGGGAGTAGTGGTCAGGGTGTCGGGGGAGGTTACGTGTGTGTTCTTTAATGATGACATGACTATAATGGTAACCCCAAGTGGGCGTATTACCTCTAAAGCCCCAACTCTGGTTTATGGTCACATGAAGGAACCCCATTAATGAATGGTAAAATTCTGTGCATGATTTCATAATGCCACAAGAACAAGAGGAGACATTCGTGTAGCAATCTGCTGCAGCTTTCTAAGTGCCACTAATCCTAAGTGGAGATGAACAGGTCTTTGTTGGGCTCGAGGATACACTTCACAGTGCCCTGCCGGATTCAAGACCTCAGCAGCCAGGAGGCAGCCTGGTTCTCCTTGACTAGCCTTGTCCTTCTGTCAAGTGTAAAGTCTAAACTGCAGATGTGGCTCAGTAGCAGAGTGCTTGCCTGGCATGTGTGAGGCCCTGGGTTCCATCCCCAGTACCACACACACACACACACACACTCTCACACACACACACACACACATACACACACACACACAGTCTGAACACATTCATTCTGGGAATGTCTGGTGTATATATTGTCTACAAGTTTGAGGTCCCCTATTTAATCACTCATCCTAGCCTACTCCTTGCCCTCACCTCAGTTCTCCCAAAGGAAATTTTTGAGAGCAAGGAAGTGCATGGCTTAAGAGAAGGGTATCCTGAGCCCTGTGAGCTTGACTGAATCTTCTAGAGCCAAACCCTAGCTAATGGCCCTCTGAATGGACCCCATCAAGGAAGGTATAATACTAGTTGGGTATGGTGGCACATGTCTGTAATTGCAGCGGATTGGGAGGCTGAGGCAGGAGAATCACAAGTTCAAGGTCAACCCTGGCAATCTAGTAAGACTGGAGGATGGAAAAGACTGGAGGATGTAGCTCATTGGTAGAACACCCCTGACTTCAATCCTCCATACTGGAAAAGAAGGAAAGGAGGAAAGGAGGGAGGGAGGGAGGGAGGAAGGGAGGAAGGAAAGAAGGGAGGAAGGAAGGAAGGAAGGAGAAGAAAAGAAAGGGAAACAATGCTACCACAAACTTCATAATGCACATAAAATTCTTCCTAAGGTGTCCCCAGACTACTATACTTATATTCAACTGAAAATGGAATTAAAAATAATGAAATTGTTTTGTTGTTGAAGCTAACCCTGATGTATACAAATATGCTTGCTTCCCACACAATTAAGATGGAAAGTCCAACTAGCCCACAAGGTGAATTGGGGTGGGACTCTTCCCAGTAGAAATTCACAGCAATTCTTTTCCCAGACAAATTTTGGGATACACAATTGAGAATCTGAGGGGTAGTTACTCACCTGCTTAATTTACAAAGAAGAAAGAAATACTTCTTTCAAGAAAGCCACATTTAAAAAGAAGGTATTGAAAATGCTTATGAAATGATAGTAAATGAAAAAGGGATATAAATTATATATATTGCATATTTACTTAATTATATACATATTATGGAATGACATTTTAATATACCAAAATATTATCAGTTGACTGTCTCTGGGTAGGAAGCCTATAGATAATTTTAATTGTTCTTCATAGCTTTCTATAATGAGAATGTATTACTATATATTTTTCACTTCATATATTTTCTATATCTGTGTAAAAATAAATGTATATGCTATAAAAATATACTTTTTGCTATTTAAATATGAATATTCATATGAAGAATACAGGGAAGATCTGTGATGACCCCAGACTCTTCCTCTGACTGCAGACATGCCCGCCACCTGCTTGGATAAGGGCATTATGCCCCTCTGGAGATCAAAAGAATGGTTCTTCTGCTCTTGCCGGAACCACTTCATGGGGCTCAGCCCAGTGCCACTGAAATATACTTGACAAGGGACATAAATAAAGCAGCAGCCTGGTGTGCCTTTAGGAAGTCAGGTTGTACCCTTGCTCCATGGGCTCCTGCAGCTCCTGTCCCCAAGTTACTTCTTAGAGAAATATGGTCAAGCCACCTGGCTGAATGGGTGGCCTGAGCTCCTGCCACATGACAGCAGTCAGGGCGGGCTCCCCTTTGGTGGTCCCGCCCCTTCCCTCCCGCCCAGAAACCTGATCCAGCTTGAAGGACTGATTGCAGGAAAACTTGGCAACTCCCCAACTCTGGTGGCCCGGAGAACGCTAGCTGCAGCCTGAGAAGGTGCAGGCAGCCGCTTTGAGACAGACTGGCTGGAACATGAGGTTAGCAGAGGGTGAGCAGGCTGGCCTCTGGCAGGACTCGCACTGAGTGTCCACTCGGAGGCCCTCCCACGCGTGGGAAGCTCACCATGCTGCAGTGGATCCAGCTGGCGTTGCTTACCTGGCTGCTCCCCACGCTCCTGGCACAGGGAGAAGGTAAGGGGGCTCTGGGACACACTCGCAAGCCTGGACTGGCCACCTATGGCCCTGGAATGGGGAAGGCCTCAGAGGGTGAGGGAAGGAAGGCTCGAAAATATTTCACTGCCCTGAAGGTCAGCTATCTCACCACATGTAAGGTGAGAGCATTTCGAGGGAGCAAGGTTAAGCTGGAGGGTTGAGGAGTTTGAGCCCCGGTGGTAGCAGGGCTTCTGAGAAGTAGCTTGTTTAGCAGAAATATACAGACAGGCGCCAGGAGAGAGGCTCCTCTCCTCTTTGCCCTGCCCCTAAACTCATCAAGTGGCAGCTGCAAAGGAACTTTGAGCTCATTTGGCCCACTTTTTCCTGTTATAAGCATGGTCCAGAAAGCAGAAGTAATTCACTCAAGGTCACGCAGCTTGTCAACAGCAGAGGGAAGCCAGAGCTAATCTAGTCATCGCTCTTCATCTCCTCTGGGTTTTGTTGCTTGGCTTCTCTGAGTCTCTGTATCCTGCTGTTCCCTTCCAGGGCTAACCTCCAGTAATACCAAACTTCTCTTCATTCCCTACTCCCTACCTTTCTGACAGCCTTGAAAACAGAGTGTTTCAGTCGCAAATGGAACTGTTTCTTTCTGCTACAGATCGTGTCTATAGGTGGTTTTCTCCTCCTCCCGAACTGGGTTGGTCTACTCTAGGGCACAATGAGGGTGCCTCCCCGGCTGGACAGGTGTAAAGGTTTCTAGGCAAGATGATGTTCTGCTGTGAGCTGTTATTTGGGGAAGTTCAGAAGGTGAAGCAAATGTAAGCTGTAGTTGGTGACTGGTCTGGGGCTTCCTTGGCCAAGTTACGGTCTCCTCCCTACAATGGCCCTGTGCTCTCAGGTCTCCTAGGATCGGTCTGATGTTGTCCACACAGAGTCCCAGTCGATGGGATCTGGGCCGACTGAGGCATCATGAAGAGACACAGGGACCTGGGTGTGAGTCTCAGTTCATCCACTTTCAGGGCATGGTTCTCCCCGTTTGGGGGTCTTTGTAAAATGGGCTGCCATTCTGAGATTGAAATGAAGACTGTGTTAATGGGTATTATTCCAGAGGAGACTCTCACAAAAGACAATCTCGCTTTTCCTCCCCCTCTGTCCTTCTGAGGGAGGCGGAAAGCTTACTGGGGTAGGTGGGTAAGACCCTGGAGGGAACCAGGGGATGGACACTCTGCACAGCTGCAGGGAGTGGCAGGATGAGAGAAGGCTGTGCTGCTCGGTGGGAGCCAGATCCGCTGTGCCTGGTCTGGGACGCCCTGTGGACAACACGGTCCCACCTCTTCCTTGCTGCCTGTTACCTGCTCTGGACTGTGCCCTCCCCACCCCATCCATGTTCACTTTCGTATTTCACCCCCCTCTTTAGGAATTGTTCCTACTAATTCCCAGAAAGCAACTAGGGTGCACTTGAAATCCCCTAGGCGCTGGGCTTTCCCATCACTCCCCCCTCCAGCCTCCAGCTCTGGGAACAATTTGGTTCCTTCTGGTTCCCTCCACATCTCACCCTCACCTCCTTCCTAACCCCATCCAGTTTGTCCACAAGGTCACCCTAGGAAAAGGACCTGGCATCATGTGTGGCTCCCCTGTATCCTGTGCAGATTTTGGCAGGAGGGAGAGGGGATGTCAGCTTTCATGGGAGGCCCACATTTCCTTTCTTCTTCAACAGTTGCAGACTGGGGTCAAGGAGACGGTGAGCTGTGTTTGAGCTGCAACCTGTCCTTGGCTGAGGGAACCCTGGGGCAGACCAATGGGCTTAAAGACCTTGCATGTGGGGCCTCGCTTTCTCATGGTTCTCTTGCCTGTCAGTAGCACACACATCCATAGCCCACTTTCCTATAGCTGCTCTGGGCTTCTCTGCACCTTTCTTGGCCCTCACCTGTATCCTGTCACCTGCCCTGGCAAGCTGGCTCCCTGCCATCCTGTAAACAAGTGCACCAGCACCCCTACAAGACCGAGAAATCTCTACAGACAAAACACTCCAATGATAGGAATTTCAGTCTACTGGGAGCATCAGGGAATTTCATGAGGTGGGGACACACTCCTTTCAATAGCTTACAAATCAAAGTAAGAGAACCAGGGGTTGATTCAGGACTCTGTTTTCCACTTTGAACTGTTCTCCTTCCCAGCCAGGAAGAGCGGTACCTCCCAGGCCCGAAATTCCACCAGACCCGCCTTGCTGAGGCTGTCGGACCACCTCCTGGCCAACTACAGGAAGGGGGTGAGGCCGGTGCGGGACTGGAGGAAACCCACCACCATCTCCATTGATGTCATTGTCTATGCCATCCTCAACGTGGTGAGTGTGTGGCCCCAGACTGCCCCATTCCCCATGCAGAGTTGGGCTTCTGCGGGCGAGGCCGTGTCACCTCCATAGTGAGCACCATAGTGGGCATCAAGAGCCTTAGTACATGCCTGGAACAACAACTGAGGAGGTTGAACTGTAGCAGAATCTGTGCAGCTGCCTGGACCACCTGCATGGCTCATCTCCCATACCCCTACAGCCAGTGGTCATCATATGTGGATGAAGACTGTCCTATTCATCTTTATGCCTTTAGTGCCTTACACAGGTCCCTGGCACATAGCAGGTGTCACTAAATGTTGAAAATAGATCAATCGTCAACCAATAAATCAATTAGCCCCTTAGTTCCTTCATCAGTTGCAATAGTAGGGTGGGGTGCCCTGCCCAGCAGAGGTCAGACATTGTACAGAGATATAAACAGAAGGCAATCGGGAAATGCAGTGGTGCAGTGTTGGGGTAGTCTCTACTGCTGTCACCCGATGCACCTTGATGCAGGATGGAATTGTGGTCTTCAGAATATCTCTGGAAAGAAGCATAGAAAACTGCTCACCATGTGCTTCAGAAGGGAAGATTAGTATTGGTGAGGGAAGGGAGAGTGGAATTCTTCATTTGGTGAAAAATAATACAAACCATTATTATCATCTATTATGTTACATATAATAGAAGATAACAGAAAGTATAATTATACCTATTTTAGAATTCCTCTATTATTATGTAGTACATATTATATTTGTACCCCATACACGACATAGTATATGTATGATATATATATTATATGTGCACACAAACACCCCTTTGAAGTTGAGAGGAGGTCACCATATTTCTTTCTAGTGTGTCCTAATAAAACACCTAAATCACCAACTGGCTGGCCATGCAGCTCCAGCTTGTCCCTGAGCCCCTTTCCCTCACTCTCCTTCCCCGGGCAGTAGGGACACAATAAAGCAGCTCCTTTGTGGGGTGGTGAATGCAGGGACACCTATCTGAGCTTGCTTTCCTTTCCCAGGATGAGAAGAACCAAGTACTGACCACCTACATCTGGTACCGGCAGGTGAGCAGAGCAGCTCCCACCCACGTTCACTAATTGGGATGGGGACTTCTAGGAAGGACTTCTCTGCCCAAAAAAATCAGAGATCTCAGTGGCCTTGATGAAGCAAGGTGTGGGGAGAGGTTTAGAGGCAGACTTAGCATGAGATCCACAAGTCTAGACTCTTCCTATCTCCAGATAGTGATAAAGCTTAAAGATCAGTGGAGAGGAAATTCCCCAAGCCCTTCTGGTTTCTGAAGTTCTTCACAGCACTCAGACAAGTGCTCTCTCAACCCCTGTTGAAGGACCACCTCCAGCACTTGGCAGCTCACACAGCAGCCACTTCATTTTCAAATAGCTTTAATTGCTAGAAAGTTCTTCCTTCAATTTTGTTAATTGCATGACTAAAGCAGGATGGATCCATCCATTTAGCCCTCACAGTCTTGCTCATGTCCCCACCTGTCCAGTTTCTGATGGGCATGGACCAGGCACTGGTGTGTGGATGTCTGTGAGGGCTTGGCCAAGCTCTACCTCTGAGCTGGAAACAGAAGAGGCGGTTGCCCATAGGCATACCTTGCTCTAGTGGTCCTGGAGATTTGGGGAAGAAGTCAGAGCAGAATGGGAACTAAAGTGGCTGAAGAGAGGGGCAGGAGGATGAGGACTGCTCACAGAGGTCAAGTGGAGAGGCTCTGCAAGCACAGTTGATACACTCGGGTCTCTGAAGTCCTTGTCCACTCTCATGGCATGCTGTACCACCAGTAGCTCATGGAGCAGGGAGTGGGGTAGAGGAAGAAGGCAGAGGGTTGATATCAGAGAAACTGCTCCATTTCTAGGATTACTTGATAGAGAGATCCTTCCCTCAAAGGAAGGGACCTGAATAAGAATAGTCCTGGAGCTCCTTTCCCTGGAACATCAGCCTAGGCTCCATCTCTGTACCTCTAAGATCACTTTTCTTGCTGGCTGGTTTCAGTCATCAGTGAGGGAAGGTATGTCTGCTATGCACCAGCAGTAGTGCTAAGGGACTGGAATTAGAGACAAAATCTAGACTCAGGCCCTGCCCACAATGGACTCAGACTAGTTGAAGCAACAGACACGTGGACAGACCGGTGACATGCAACTAACTGTGCAGCATGGTCAGGAAGAGAGGTTGACCATGAGACCACAGAGGAGGCATTACAATGCAACAGGGGTCCTGGATAAGAGGGCAGGGATGCCTTTGCCAAGTCTGGATGGGTGAGTACAAGGTACCTTGGCAAAGAAGACAGGGGATGCAACATGGGAGAAGGTGAGGGCATGCAGAGATGTGGAGGTTTCAATAGTGTTTAATTACATGTCACTGTAGTGTAGAATTCACAGAAAATCATGGCCTAAGATGGAGCCTAGAGAAATAGGTGGGGGATTTTATTGGCATTGAAGTTTAGCTTTACTGTAAGAGCAATGGGACACCATTGGAAAATTTTAGGCAAAGGAGTGATATGATCAGACTTAGACTGGCCATTCCGGCATAGTAAGGATGGAGGATCCATTTATCAAAACTTAACAAAATTCATCTCTGCTGTGAGATTGATGTTTTTATTCCTATCCTTATGTAAGTAGACCAAGACCCAAGAAGTTATTTGCCCAAGATCCTAAGCTGGTGGATAGGGGTTGCATAACACTGGAAATGGCTGCAGGCCTTTGCAGGGAGAGGCTGCCCCAGTCCATGTAGTTATGCACTGAGGGAGAGTGTGAGGACAGAGAGGTGGGGGGCTCTCCATTACTGCTGAGTGTTTTGGGTGCCACTGACACTCAGATTTTTTGAGAAGATGCCCACCTGTTGCTTGGGCATGAGGGGTGAAGCCAGCCTGACTTTCAGGCAACTGTCACTGGAGATGGAGGGCTCTGGTGACCATTGTCACTCCTCCCCTAGTTCTGGACTGACGAGTTTCTCCAGTGGAACCCTGAGGACTTTGACAACATCACCAAGTTGTCCATCCCCACCGACAGCGTCTGGGTTCCGGACATTCTCATCAATGAATTGTGAGTACTGTCACTGGAGCCTGGGTGGCGGAAGAAGCCATGTGGCTAGGAGACAAGATGGTTGCATTGCATTTGAGATATCCCAGCCAGACTCACCAGCTACATAAAGTTAGCTAGTGCTCAAGTTCTCTTTTGTCTTTTTTCTTTCTTTGTTACTTTTCTTTTTCAAACTCATCTTTTTGTGCCTGATGCTGAAACTCTGAACTTCTTTAGTCCAAGGGCCCCCATCACAGGGAAAGAAGCCAGTGAATAAATTCACACTGAGTTACAATAGCTTAATGGGGACAGCTGCATTTTTAAAGGGCACAGTTATGTTTCTGAAAGGAATGGAACACTGGTGGCAGCCACTGTGCCTGGCCACAGAGGAGATTTGGAGCTAAGGATCATGATCAAACCTCCCACACCACGTATGTGCCTTCAATTTGAAGTGGGACCCATCAGTCTTCATTTCTAGCAGCCAAACAATCTCATCTGGCCTTAGCCAACAGATCTTCTCCCCATCCGGCAGGTTCATTTAGGGTTCACCAACTGAATTTCTGAATTAAAAAGCAGGGGAAATGTGGGGAGGGAGATAGAAAGGAGAAGGTAATAGGTAGGTCCACCCAGCACCCACTGTATTGCCCAACTCCACAGACTACCACTGACATTTTCTCAAGAGAAGCAGTTGACCATGACCTCTCAGTGCCCTGCGTAGCTCAGGCTGGAGGCTTTCTGAGAAATCCGTTTCTGGCTAGATCTCCAGTTTCAATAGGGAAATAGCCTTCATCTTAACTTATCATCTATCAGCCTGACTCCACAGAAGATGGAAGACTCAGACCATGTGCTCAGCCTACTTCACACCACTGTGGTCTCCTGGGAGATCCAAGGTGTCCAGGATCAGCCAAAAGAGTTGGATGAACTCTTATTGAACTTTTCTGGGTTCCCTTAATTCTTATCCATGATCTTTCTCATTCTCTTTCCACCAGGGATTATTCTCATTTTCAAGGACTTCTAGGAATGGAGTGTGAAGAGAAATCAGAGTCAGATGGAACACAGGGTTCTCCTCTCCTTCCAAACCTGCCTGTAATCTCAGTCCTAGAGGTCATGGGAGCTAGTTCTACCCAGCCCATGTCACATGTGCACATGCCTGTGTGTTTGTGTGCGTGTGTGAGTGACAGCATTGGGGCAACTAGACAAGCTCCCTGCAGCCTGTGTTTTTGGGGTTCAAAGGTTCCTTCCCTAGGCTAGGTTCCCAGAGGATTGAGGGAGAAATGCCCTTTCCTTCTTGGAAAGTAACCTTGCCCGTGGCAGGCCAGGAAGCCTGAGATAGATAAGAACATCGGAAAACTGTAGCCAGACAAAACCATCTAGGTTGACCTGCTGCCTAAGGCCTCCTGTGGCTGGATCTGCCTCTTGAGCCACACTAATCTCTCTTCCCTGGCCAGTGTGGACGTGGGGAAGTCTCCAAGCATCCCATATGTGTATGTTCGGCATCAGGGCGAGGTCCACAACTACAAGCCCCTCCAGGTGGTGACCGCGTGCAGCCTCGACATCTATAACTTCCCTTTTGATGTGCAGAACTGCTCGTTGACCTTCACCAGCTGGCTGCACACCAGTGAGTATGTGGACTTTGGGGGGTGAGGGCAGAGGCAGAGTGTTCCAATGACACTTGAGCAAGGAGCACTCTAGGAAGCATTCCCCCTTATCACTCATTTTACTCAACTTACCATTTTTCTTTATATATATATATATTTTTTTTTGGCAAGGGAGGTCCTGTGGGTTGAGTCCAGGACCTCATGCATACTAAGCTCTATCACTGAACTATATCCCCAGCCCCACTGAGCTTCTATTTCCTCATCCTCCAAATGGGGTCAATCTCACTGTCCTCTTTGCCTCCCTCAGTAGTTCTAAGGATTTAATGACACTTATTAAGGGACAATTCTTTTCCAAATATCACAAATAGGATCCAGCCCTAAAAGTCTCTGAGACTCACTCACTTCAATTCACCCCCAGCCAAGCCACCCTCATCCCCTGCCCAGACTTCCCCTTTCATTCTTATCCCCCTCCAATTCAAGCTCCTAGCAGCAGCCAGCGAGCTCTTATTAAAATGCAAATCTGATTGTGTCATTTAAAACCCTGATGGCTTCCCAGCAATCCTGGAACACATTCCAAATCCTTGACCTGGTCCTGCCCACAGTCTACCACTCCAGCTTCATCTGGTGCGTGCTCCCCCAGCTCTGCTCCAGCCCAGCTGCCTTCCTCTCTGGGCCCTCAGTCCCTTGTTCTTCCTTTTCACCACAAGCTGCTTCCGTTCCTAGGCTACCTTCCCATCTCTTTCCTCCCCTCCCTTTCCTGTTCCCTCACCTGCCCCACAACCATACCCAGACTGACCAACCTCTCTACTCAACTTTCTGATTGTTACATAAGTATCAGCAGCTCGGGGAAACCCTCCTTCACCCCTCAGACTAGACCATCCCTGATATGCAACTGTAAAACACCCTGTTTTTTCTCATCACCTCTATCACCCTTGTTAGTACTTGTTCAATGTCTACTTCTTATATAGATATAAACTTAGAGAGGGCAGAGACATGATTTCTGGCCCACCATTAGATCCCTAGCACAGTGCCTGGCACATAGGAAGATGCGTGGCAAATGTTATTAAATGAATGAATGCCAGGTGCCCCAAGAGGGCCAGGGAATGAATACTGCCCAACTGCAAAAAGGCAGTCTTCATTTCTATTCTGAATTATTCATTATGTTAAACTTAAATTATGACAGTAATACATAACTTCATTGACCAGAAAACAAAAACTCCCTGCACTCCCTGCAGCAAGAGTTAGATGTTAGTGGGTTTTTTCTGTTTGTTTTTTAAGAAAGACAGTGAGAGACAGAAAGACAAAATCAACTTTATTTACATTTTATTTTTTACCTGGCCTTAGTTTCTCTGACACTGTGTATGTGGTGCTGGGGTCGAACTCCAGTCCTCATGCATGCCAGGCAAGCACTCTATCTCTGAGCCACTGCCCCAGCCTAGCTGTTTTTATCAGTATAAACTTCTTCTAGTCTATTCTTCCAACTCCTTCTCTGTGCATTTATATCCACACATGTGTGCATGCATTCACACATATACCTATCTATGGAAAGTACATGCATACACTATTATATATTGCTACTTGATTCTTTTTACTCAATGATAGGTTCTGGATATTTTTCCATGCTAATGCATACGGAGATTGTCCTCATGAATTTTAACTGCAACACAGTGACTTGGATACACTGTAGAGTTTATTAAGCATTTTCTTGATTGAGGGACATTTAGGTCTTTTCCAGTATTTTACTGCAGTAGCAACCCCTGTCCTTCCTAATGCATATATGCATATTTTTCTTTAGAAAAAGTGGAAATGCTGTGCCAGAAGTGAGGAGTTTTCTCATTTTCCTAGTTCACCTTCAAAGACAGCTCGTTCTATAGGGCAAAGTTGAAGATGTATACTGATTTCATTTCCTAAATGGGCAACTTTATGTATATATGTATATATTGTGGTACTAGAGATTGAACACAGAGCCTTGCAGTTGGCAAGTACTCTACCACTGAACTACACCCTTTTTAAAAAATAATTTATTTTGAGACAGGCTTTTGCTAAGTTTCTGAGGCTGGGCTTGAACTTTCTATCTCCTGCCTCAGCCTCTCAAGTAGCTGGGATTACAAGAGTGTTCCACCATGCCTGGCTTATGTAGGAACTTTCTTCCCTCCCTGCCCCCTGCCCTGCCAACTTTTTAAAATTGGTGCATTATAGTTGTACATAATGGTGGGATTTGTTGTTACATATTAGCATATGCACACAATATAAAAATATAATTTGGCCAACATCATTCCCCAGTATTGCCCCTTGCCCTCCCATCCCGCTTCCCCTGATTCCCTTCCTCTATTCAACAGGTCTCCCTTTGATTTTCATAAGATACCCCCTATCTTTCTTTTCTATTTTCCTCAATAGCTTCCACATATGAGAGAAAACATATGACCCTTGACCTTCTGAGTGTGGCTTATTTCACTTAACATAATATTCTCAAGTTCCATCCACTTTCCTGCAAATTACAATTTCATTTTTCTTTAAATTAATAAAAAAACTAATAAAACTCCATTGTGTATATATACCACATTTTCTTTATCCATTTGTCCATTGATGATTCCATAGTTTGGCTATTGTGTTATGCTGCTATATACATGGGTATGCATGTATCACTATAGCATGACCTTAATTCTTTAGGACAAATACTGAGCAGTGGTACTAGGTCATATGGTGATTTCATGCCTAGTCTTTTTTCTCCCCGCATTGTTTTATCAGTGCATTATAGTTGTACCTAATGATGGAATTTGTGCATGTACAAAGTATAACAATATAATTTGGCCAATATCACTTCTCAATACTTCCCCCCACCCTCCCTGCTTCCTACCCCTTGGTCCCTTTCTTTTACTGATCTCCATTTGATTTTCATGTGATCCATCTGCACCTTTCTTTTCCTTTTTCCTTTCTAGCTTCTTCATATGAGAGAAAACATAAGACATTTGACCTTCTGAGTTTGACTTATTTCACTTAGCATGATGCTCTTTAGTTCCATTCATTTTCCTGAAAATGACCTAATTTTATTTTTCTTTCTGCCATGGCTAGTATTTTGAGGAACCACCATACTGATTTCTATAGTGGTTGTACTAATTTACAATCCCACCAACAGTGTTAGTGTTCCTTTTTCTCCACATCCACCCCAGCATTTATTATTGTTTGCATTCTTGACGGCTTTCTTATGATTGGTTTATATGGCTCTGCGCTGTGCTATGTGTTTTCATTCAAAACTTCCTTTGCCCATGCTGCAGGCCTGAGATGGGCAGGTGTGTAATATTGCCTCATTTTACAGCTTAGGAAACTGAGTCTGGAGGTTAAGAACAGAGGCCTGAGGTCCAGTCACCGGATATCAGGGTTCCTTGGTTGTTGCCCACCCCATGTACTACCTTAGCAGAGTTTGGCAGGCTCCAAGCTCTAGATTCCAAAACTGGCCTCATTTCTTCTCTCTCAGTCAAGGACATCAACATCTCCCTGTGGCGCTTGCCAGAAAAAGTGAAGTCTGACAAGAGTGTCTTCATGAATCAGGGCGAGTGGGAATTGCTGGGGGTGCTGCCCCAGTTCCGGAAATTCTCTATGGAAAGCAGTGACTGTTATGCAGAAATGAAGTTCTACGTGAGTGGGAGTAGACATGGGTAAAATGGTGACAAAAACTACCGGACCTTCATACTAGGCAGGCTTATGGAGGCATATTAGGAATAACTTGCATAGCCCTTTTCCCAGCTCCAGGGTCAGACACTTCCCCTGGTCCTTCAGCAAAGTAGACTGGGAAACTCAACTAATTGGCCCCAACAGTCACAAACCTGGATTGAGAGACAGGATATGGGCACTGTCCATTTCTCCTTGCAACAATCCAGGCTGGAAGTTCTATGAAGATAGGGGGTGAGGGATAGGGGTGGTGGCTCCTGGGTGCAGAGCCTAGCTGCCCCAGGATTCCCCCAAGCTCCTCTTCTGGTCTCAGGTGGTCATCCGCCGGCGGTCCCTCTTCTATGCAGTCAACCTGCTGCTGCCCAGTATCTTCCTCATGGTCATGGACATCGTGGGCTTCTACCTACCGCCAGACAGTGGTGAGAGGGTCTCCTTCAAGATCACACTCCTCCTGGGCTATTCAGTTTTCCTGATCATTGTGTCTGACACACTGCCAGCCACTGCCATCGGTACTCCCCTCATTGGTAAGGTTCCTCCTGTGAGGAAAGCTCACACTGGTGAATTTGGCCCCCACTCACCTCCTGTGTGTGTCTCTTTGCTCTGCCTTGGGGCACACAGGTGTCTACTTTGTGGTGTGCATGGCTCTGCTGGTGATAAGCTTGATCGAAACCATCCTCATTGTGCGGCTGGTGCACAAGCAAGACCTGCAGCAGCCAGTGCCCGCCTGGGTGCAGCACCTGGTTCTGGGAAAGATTGCCAGGCTGCTTTGCCTAAGGGAGCAGCCAATCTTCCATAGGCCCCCAGCTACCCAGACCGCCAAGACCAATGACTGCTCAGGTGAGAGGGAAGGAAGGAGAGTCCCACACAGGGGGCCATTCCTGGTTTCATCACAGGGACATGAGGAAATCTCTGGAGGACCTTGGAAAAGGCCTGGGAATTGGGTGCAATCCTGCACCACACCAAGTTTTTTTGGGAGTGGGGAGTCTTCAGCCAAGGTGTCAGTGCAGACTGGTTCTCCACTTTCACAGTTCTCATCAGCTCAGGTGCACATAAAGAGGGTAGGAGGCCTGGAGACTGAGCAGGTCAGAGGCTGAGCCCTCTGGTCTGAGAATGGCCTCTGAGATGGGCTTGTAGGGGAGGTCAGATGGATGCCCTGCAGGTAGTTATTGGCCTCCTTGCCTCATATGGTCAAATAATGAATCTGGAACTTCTAAAACTCTCTCATTCTAAACAACTCAAAGGCCAGGTCCTCAGAATTGCAATCATCTTTGAAATAGGGAGACAAGGCTTCGGAGACAGTGAACCTGGTGCTCATGCTTCCAGAGGAACTCTTACAGCTGCCATTTGTCTTTGGTGATGGTGGTATTTGGTTGGTTGTTTTGTTGAACACTCTGTGTCAAGCATTTACAAAGCATTCTGTGTGCATTATCCCATGTAATACTCATGACAGCCCAGAAGGATTCTCACTCTCATGTTTCAAATGAGTTAACAGAGACATGGAGAGGTTAATAGCTCCCCCTCCATCACACAGCCAGCGACTGGAGATAATGTGATTTGAACCCAGGCTCCTTCTACTGGGCTCCCTTTCCTCCTTCCTCCTGCATTCAAGCCTTCTACAAGAGACTTGTGGTGCATCCAAGACCATTTTATCATGAGCTGGTGAATTAGTCCACCAACCTAACGCCTGACTTCACTTGGGGAAAGTTTGTATTCTCTGATTCAGAAAGACATGGAGTCATGGAGAAAAGGACAGTAACTTTGGCCAGCCACCCCCTTGTGAGGCAATATGATGTAGCAGAGACAGTTGTGGATAGGGAGTCCAGTACCTGACCTTGTTGGTCTCACCATTAAATAATACTCCAGCTGCATTAATTTCTTAACTTCTCTGAACTTCAGCATGGTCACAGAAAATCAGGGATAGAAATCACTCTTACTCTGCCTCTCTCATGGGGATGCTATGAGGTTCAAATGAAATAGTGGATGTCAGATTGCTGAGGAAAACCCATAGAATTTTTAAAAAATGCACGGGAAGCATAAACACTAATTCCATGACGCTAGTGACTTGGAAGGGATACAGGATGTGACTAAAGAGGGGTATACAGGAATCCTCAATCATAATGGCTTTTAACTTTTATTTAAGTTGGATGGTGAATATGCAGATATATAAGTTATTCTCTATACTTTTTCTTTTTTTTTGTTTTTTTCTCTCTATACTTTTTCCATATAAAAATGTTCATATAAAAATCTCCACTGGCTGTAGAAAGATGAGAAGAATTTGGACCATCCCATAGGCCTCTTTTCCTTACCAATGCTCTGTCCTTCTTCCAGTCATGGGAAACCACTGCAGCCATTTGGGAGGACCTCAGGACTTGGAGAAGACCCTGAAGGGTAGAGGCAGCCCTCCGCCACCACCACGGGAGGCCTCACTGGCAGTGCGCGGGCTGCTGCAAGAGCTGTCCTCCATCCGGCACTACCTGGAGAAAAGGGATGAGATCCGTGAGGTGGCGCAGGACTGGCTACGAGTGGGCTTTGTGCTAGACAAGCTGCTCTTCCGCATCTATCTGCTGGCAGTGCTGGCCTACAGCATCACCCTGGTCACACTCTGGTCCATCTGGCATCATTCTTGAGTAGGCATGGCCCAGCAGGGTAAGGGGTCAGGGGCTGGTTAAGATGAGGATGTGGGACTTCTGCTTAGTTCCTTCTGGGCCTAAGGGATGCCAGGGACACTCCCAAGACACAAATGCATTCCTATGCCCTGTTTTCAATGACAGTTTCTCTAAGCAATCCTGAATCACGTTCTGAATTCTTTACCCCAAAATTTAGTGTTTAAGACCCTTACAATGAACCTCCATCCACAACTGCCCATTATGACTTGACATCACACTATCTTAGATTAAGAGAAACCCAAGCACTCCCTAACCTTACTTATCTATGCAGTAAGCCTCAATTTCCCCATTGGCACTTCCCTGAATAAGATACTTGGAATTCTGTGCATTTCCACTAACCTTGGTTTTAGATTGAAGGCAAGATCAACTTTCTACTATATGGGCCTAGTAATTCTGCACTAGGTTTATCCGTTCCTAATGTCTCCTTCTTTACCTCACCTGTGGTCACTTCCCTAGCACTCATGCTCCATCAGTTGGCGGGGATGGGGGCCAATAAAATGCTACAATCCTTGAACTCTTTTTTTGACCATTGTCAGCAGATTTGGGAAAAGATTGAATGAGTGGAAGAGGAGGTTTAAAGTTACTAGTAGAAATGAAGTTTGGGAATTATCTATAGTTTCGACTATTTGATGCTTCCTGGACTTCCTGGACAAGGGAGCCAGAAGGTGAAGTGATAGCTATTATGAACAAGAAACAATAGGAGATGGGATTTCACTGTGAGGGTCCAGACTGTAAACAGTTAGCAATGGAGAGGGAAGGGGGGAAATCAGTTATGTGGATGCAGGGGTTCACACTGTTCTTTTAACGTCTTGGCCATGGTCTCTCAGTGAAGCTGGGAGCAAGCTCTGTCCCTGAAAGGGGATCCTGCAATGATGACAAGAACTTCAGCACCATGGCCAGCATCAGTTGGTTTGGTGCTTAGAAAAGAGCAAGCATGAAGGATATAGGTAAAGCTTCACCTATATCCTTCACCTATATCCTTCACCTATATCCTTCACCTATATCCTTCACCTATATCCTTCACCTACATCCTTTACCTACATCCTTTTTACCTATATCCTTTTTACCTATATCCTTTACCTATATCCTTTACCTATATCCTTCACCTATATCCTTCACCTATATCCTTCACCTATATCCTTCACCTACATCCTTCAGGAGCTCTCAGCAGCCAGCCCCTGCAGCATCCACCACAAAGCAGGAACATAAGCAGGCAGAGTTTGTAATATGGCTTTCATTCGATTCCTCATATGCAGGCCCCCTGTCCAAGACATGAGGGCTTAAAACGTGCAGCACCCTATCTCCCTCACTCCACCTACCTCACAGACATTCAGAGAAGAGGAATGCTAGATTCTACCAAAGGTGCCTGTCTTAGGGTCTACAGTGTATGGATAATACTTTCTCTGACTTTCCCAGGCTCATTGGAGCTTTATCCCTCCCATCTCTCCTGGGCTCTCTGTCACTCAGAGAGAACAGAAATGGAGAGGAGTTAAATTCAGCCAGGCTAAAAGGAAAGGACCTAAAAGAAATACCTGGAATGAATTCTGTCATTTCCACTAGCTACCCAGTTGTTCTAGGCCAGCCAATTATGAAAGACTAAGTATGGGACACCTGGAGTAATATATCCCCTAACCCCAAACTCTGCTATTATAGTTCATAAATCATCCTAGAGGTGAGAAGAGGAAAGACCTGTGGACTCCTGAGTTCTTCATGTCTAAAACTGCCTAGATGCAGAGGGAGGGAGCTTATCTGGTTTAGCTTTCCTTAGCTTCTTCTCATCCCAGGCTTCCCAGCTTGCAGAAAGAGCTCATTAAATACTAACTGGCTATTTGATCCTAAGGTGAACTGGGAATGAGGGAGGTCTCATTGGCCACTATCTGCTTTTGAGCTTACTCAGGGATTTTAGATTTATTTTTGTTTTGTTGATGGATAGGACTTAAGGTCTTTCAACATAGAGCAAGAGATGGTGGCACTGTGAACCAGCCAGCACCCACAAGCCATTTTTGCCTCTGGCTGAGCAAGATTGGGTTAATGATAGGAACTGTTCATCTCTCCTCACTCAGGGTAGCTCTAGATGCATAGGGTGAAAAGCTGCCCCACTCCACTAAGACTTGCTTGGGCCACTCATGCTAGTTTTGATGGTTCTCATGTCTCAGACCACAGGCATAGGAAGGTGGACAGTCTGGCACTGTCAATGCACCACTGGCCAGTAAGTGTGTGGCTATTGACAAAGTGTCCAACCAGAGAGCTAGTGAGACACTAATCAACCTATTGATTCTCCATCTCCCCCTCCTTACCCTTCACCCACAATCAATGGGGCAACAGAGCCCCACATGGAGGCAACCAATTAACCACCTGGAGAACAAGCTGCCTCCTGTAACATCTTCTGCTCTACTAGCCACATCCAATCAGCTCGTTGATCTGGCATCTGGTAGTGCTGCACAGGGATGGAAAACTGAGGCCCAGGGCCATAGGAGCCCCAGTGAATTAACTCCTGTCCATTAAGACTAATCTTGGTCTTCTCCCTAGGAGACCTTTGCTTTGTCACCTGAATGAAACACTCAGAATTTCCCTTCTACTTGGTACACCTCCCAGAACCTGCTTCCTCACCCTTCCCTGGCCACTGGAGCCCATTGCTTCTCATTCTGTCCTAAGCAGAGAGAAAACCTGAAGCACTCATCTCCACTCCTCTGTGCAGCTCTTTCTATTCACTCCCGGAATACTCCCAGTTTTTAATCTCTCTTTTCAAATCCACCCTGCTTTCCAAAACTCTCATTTACACTAAGATTCCTCCAGAGGTCAATGTGTCCAGCTGGATACCTCCAGCCCTCCGTGAGCTCATAACCAGTGCTGCCGCCAGCCCTGGAGCCTGCTGCTGCCACCTGGAAAGCCAGGAAGGCAGCCTTGATCCTGAAGGCTGGCAACCTGGGGCCAAAGGTCTCAAGAGTCCTCCCAGGAGCGGGCACAGTGAGGTTCAGGAGACCCCAGAAGAGTGGCTGAGCTGGAGGGGGGCAGTGAGCAGGGGCTTACAGGAGATTTCTTTGAGAGAATAAGGAGGAGGAAAAGTTTCCTGACTGGGTGAAGGAGGGGGAAGTGTGGCTCAGCATTCAGAAGCCAGATTCTCCTCCTTCCCCCACCACCCCCCCAGCTTCAGAATCAATACATTTTGAATCTAATCTAATAACAGAGATTTAACGAGGGGATAATGCATGTGGAGCCGCCAGGCGCTTTGTCTCCTCTTTCATGAGGCAGCTGGGGCCCATTATCTGGGGACAATGCCCCATGCTAATCACTCCCTCTCTTCCCATCCAGAGCACTTGGGGAGGGGTGGTGGGCTAGAGAGGGCGGCTCCTCCCTTGATTGGAGGGGAGTGGAGGGGCAGAGGAGGGAAGATGAAGTCGAGAAGAGCCAGTCAATCCCCACACAGCCCTCCTGACCTGACAGCACCTCCTCAACCTTCTCCCAGGGCCACACTGTGCACTCAGCCCAGCAAGAGGTCAAGGGGGCCCTACCAATGCACACACACAGCAGATAATTAGTGATCAGCTGCAGCATTAGTGTTGGGAGTTGTTTTGCTGGTGGTGCCCCCTCCCCAACTTGGTCCCCTATAATTTAAGCTATCTCATTGAGGCCTCTGATTGGCCAGAACTGACTGTCATGGTTAAAGAATTAAACCCTGGTTTTAGGGACCAAAAACATCCCTCCCTGAAATAGAAGCATGCGCCACATCCTCCCTCACTTGTATCTGGAGGAGCAAAGGTTAGACTGTAGAACTTCCTGGTAGTGCTATTCCTGGAATGAATTGGATTCGGAACCTGAAAAGGAAGGAATGGAATCTCATTCCCTAGAAGCCTTTTATGAGAGACCTTTATTTCTCCAGCTTGGGAAGGAGAGTCCAGAGAGCAGAGAAAGTCTGCCTTGATTTCCTATCAGAGCTCTAGTGAGGAAGGAACCAGAGCCAGAATGCCTGAGGCATGGCAGCTCCCATTCCTTTCTGAAACATGTTTATTAGGGACAACATAGGAGGATAGGGGCACTATGTAGAGTGAGACCCCAAATATGAAATTTGGCCCATCGCAGGTAAACTATCAGCCTCTGACTAGCACTTTCCTCTCTGTGCATCAATCCTTCCATTCCTCTGTAGAATGGGGATCATGCCAGGACCTGGCTCACAGGTATGATGATCCGGAGAAGCCTCAGGAGGTCACAGGTGGGGTACAACTGTCTAGTGGTGTGTCAGTCCTTCTTGGACCCTCATATCATGCTCTAAGTGAATGATAACTTCTCCTAGGAGACAGAGGACTAAGGAACTTTCTCCTTCCCATTGTAGGGGTCAAAGCTCCAGTCCCCCACCAGGCTGAATTCAGACCTTTGTACCTTGATGCTCCTTTCTCTTTCATTACTACTGGTCTCCCTCATTGCTGCACATGCAGAACTTTTTTTGTACAGAATTCTTCCCTACATCCTCAAAGCAAGATATTAGCACACTTTGGGGGCCCATCCTGATTCTGACTGGGTCTGTCCTATGCAATGCCATCCTGTGTCCCTGTGTCTGCAAAGAGAACTTGGCAGAGAAACACGTCATAAGTATGACAATTGGGACTATAGGATCCCAGGAATTTGCTTGCTTGTGCCTGGGAGAACCCCTAACTCAAGACTCCTAAAAAAAGTATCCATCCATCCTAAGCCCCGCTCCCCTACCGCGGCAAAATGTCAATGTTTTGCCGAAGTTAGTCACAACCCTGCCTTCTAGATTCTTTCCACAAGGTGGCACCAAAGTCCAGAAGTTCTATGGGAGAGCCTGTATGAAACTTTATTGCCCTCCCCATTTCCCCTCTCAAACAAAGGCTGGCATCCTTCTCCAGAGGCCGGTGCAGTCCCTTTCTTCAAGATAGCCTTTTCCTTTGGGCCAACACCAAGGGTGATGCTCCAGATTACACTGTATCCTTTTATGATGCTGTGGCAAAGGCAACCCCTCTACCTCCTGCCTATCACACCTGTGCCCACACTGATTCCTGGCACCTAAGCCTCCTTCTTACATGCTCAGTCCTGGACTGAGCCACACACTGGTTGCTCTAGCTCTTTCCCTTTCTGTTCGTGTGATGAAAATACTGCTGTCAATGGTGACGAACACCATCTAACCTCACACTCGCAGGTTCCTCAGGTACAGGTTCCAAGTGTCTCTTCTGCCTGTGTTTCCAAAGCCCTGAACCTCACTCATCCAGAGGCTCAGTTCAAGGACTGAAGGGGTGGTGCTGGTTCTAATGACATATTTTTTCTTTTTCTTTCTTTCTTTCTTTCTTTCTTTCTTTTTCTTTTAAGAGAGAATCAGCTGTATTTAGTTTTTAAAGTGGCTTTCATTACTCTGACACTTAGTTGTGTTGTGGTGCTGGGGTTTGAACCCAGGTCCTCATACTTGCCTAGCAAGCACTGAAACCACTGAGCCACCACTCCAGCCCTGATATGGTTTTTCTTTATCCATCTGGGGCAACGTCTGTAACCTTGTAGCTGCCATGTGCTAGCTGTGTATTTCCTGCTACAACTACAACAAATCACCGACCGAAAACACATATTTGCTACAGCATAGTTCTGGAGGTCAGAAATCCACGGTGGACCATGAGAACTGTGCTCCTTTGGGGAACCCTAGGAGAGAACCTGCTCCCCTGCTTTTGCAGATTCTAGAGGTCACCTTCTTTCCTTGCCTTGTGGGCCTTTTCTGTCATCAAAGCCAGAAGAGAAATATCTTCAGCTGTCTCCTCTGCTTCGCTTTGCCACATCTTCTCTGGTTCTTGGACCCTCTCTTTCCGTTTTACAGATCTCTGTGATGATAATGGGCCACCCAGATCATCTCAAATAATCTCCTCTCCAGATCCTTCAGTTCATCACATTTGCAAAGTCCCTTTTGTAGTGTGACATACTCACAGGTTCTGGAGACCAAGAGGTGAGCGTCCTTTAAAGAGGACATCACTCTGTCTACTACCATGTGAGATCCTGGGTAAGTTGCTTAGCTTCTACATGCCTCAGTTTCCACATCTGTAAAATCAACATAATAACAACACCTACCTTTTGGCATTGCTTTGAGGATTGAAAGAGTCAGTTCAAGTAAAGGGAAATTGTTGATGAATTTTAGCTATGGTTCCATTACTGTTCTTCTGCGTACCCTTGAATGGCTCCAACATAGCAGGGTTGTGGTGTAGTCCATCACGGACCCACTAATCCTGTTAAAGAAATAATACTTTCTATTAAGCAACATTAATATGTGCAAAAGCCTTATGCTCATGAGTATAGAGCTTCGATAAACCTCAGAGGAAGGGAACAGGAAGACAGAAACATGAGGCAAATCTTTCAGGACCCCACCCGACAGGCGGCAGGGAACCAGGACCCAGCCTGTCTTTCCCTTGCCTCTCCCCACTCCCAGGATCATTCATCCTCCTATGGGGAGGATAGGTGTGTTGACAGTGGTAAGGGCTTCCTGAGGCAAGAGGTGTTAGAATGGGGTGTGGAGTCATCTCCCTGGAAGTCTTTGACAGAGATGCAGAACAGCCCCTTCTGATCAACACATCCACTCCCTCGCTTTCTACCCCAGGACTCGTTTTTCTGGTCCTCACGAATGAAACTCGAATTTTCTTGCCTCATGTCTTTGTCATTTGCCTTGTCTTCTGAAGGTGGCGGAGCATTTCCACTCCTGCTGCAGCCTCACCAGGTACAGGCTCTGTCGACGACCTCCTCCGACTCCTTTACCCTCATAATAATTGTGATTTGCACATTTATTGTAATCCATTTAGCATTTATCCTGACTCCCAGCCTATGAGTGCCTGAAGGCAGCTATTTCTCATACTATTCACCACCCACGTAGTTCCTAATATGGATCACACTTTTCGTTTAGTGATCAAATGGACGAGTGACCTATGATGGGGAAAGAGATGAGAACCGGGCAGAGGGAAGATCGCAACTGAAATCACTCCACTGCAGTCAGGGTGGGGAGCAGGGAGTAGAGGCAGGAGAGAGATGTGGGCAGCTGAAAGGGCATAGAGTAGGGTGGCCTTGAGGAGGCTGGGGGGCCACTGGAACCTTCTCTGAATGTTTAAGAGACTCAATCACCCTTCCCCAGAACTTCCACTTTATGCTATGTATATATACAGCCAACAGGGGCTCTGTCTGGCCAGATCCGGAGCTCCTACAGCGGGGACCTCGCTGGGTTTCACTTGGACTGTGATAGAGCAGGACATTGTGCCTGCCACAGGGCAGAGGCCCCAGATCTGCTGAATCTAAGGAAGAGTTGGTAATGTGGGTTCCGCTGGAGTCCCTTTTCTGTTAGGATAACCCTAAAATTTATCATCCAAACCTATGCATTTCTGTCCTGGGAATGGAGGTGCTAGTAATAATTGCGCACAAATGACCTGGCATAGAGTGGGCCTGTCCCAGAAAACATGTGTATGGTCACCCTACCTCTTCAGGTTCTCCCTGGCTCCTTTGGCAACTGAGACCTGACACCCAAGCCCAGGCTCCAGATTCTCCCACCTGGCAAAAGAGCCCAGAAAGTGGGAGGTGGAAGAGGCCTTAGGACAGCCCTTTGTCCAGTGTGGGCTCACAATTTTCCTCCTGAGCTTCACCTCAGAGGTCAGGAGGATTTCCTGTGAGATCACAGGTCAAATGCTGTGTGTCTCAGAAGAGTTATGAGGAGATCTAGCCTGGCCTCTCCTTCCCCTCCCCCAGGAAGAAGAATAGACTGATTCTAGAGCAGGAAGCAGCTGCGCTAGGAAGCTGAGGGGTTCACCCCACCCCCACCAGCAGAGGGAAGAGGTCCCAGCATCTCCCTCCTTGCTCAGCCAGGAGGTGACCTTTCATGTGGGATGGGGTAAGAGTTGGGGTGCCATGTAAAGGGGACACTGCAGGAAGAAGGGACAAGTCCCATGGGCTGAGAGTTGACTGAGTAGGGTTGGATTGACAAGGGATCCCTAGGTAAACCATTGTCTTAAAAGCCTATTGTTTTAATTAATATTCCTTTGTGTAGATAATATACTCATAAACTCCCCTGCAGAGTGAAGAGAAAGCACAATTATTTTTTTGAAAAGGGGGAAATGGATTTTTGCTTCTCCTGAGTTTCCTGACAGCTTCTGGGGATTTCTGAGAGATTGAAAGTGGAACAGAAATCTCCCTGGGGCAGCAGGTTTATTGGGCTATTGTGTTGGGCCACGTAGGTTGTGCACTGCACTGCGCAGAGCTGGGGGCACCCTTTGATGGTCCCCTGGAGTTGTGCTGCTCAGCCTCAAGATCCAAGGCAGATTTGATCTCCTTTGTGAAGTCCTGGGGTCTCCTTATCCAGGTATCCATCATAGCCACGCGTATTTCTGTTCGATGACCTACTCCATGGAATTCCACTGATCTTTTTAAGTTTATCTTCCCCACTATTTTAGTCACCTTTTTTATTGCTGTGACCAAAAGACCTGACATGAACAACTTAGAGGAAGAAAGTTTATTTGGGGCTCATAGTTTCAGAGGTCTCAGTCCATAGATAGCTGGCTCCATCGCAGTGGGCCCGAGGCGAGGCAGAACATCATGGCAGAACGGTGTGGCAGAGAGAGAGAAAGGGCTTGGTCACCAAGGACAAAATATAAATCCCAAAGGTACAGCCCCAGTGACCTACCTCCTGTAGCCACACCACCTGGTCTACAGTTGCCACCCAGTTCATCCAGATCAGTGGATTAATGCACTGATTGGGTTAAGGCTCTTATAATCTGAACATTCACCTCTGAACATTCTTGCATCGTCTCATACACGAGCTGAGGGACATCTCATATTTAAACCATAACACACACTTTTCTCATCTCCTTCCTGGTCCACCCTCTTAGTGTCGTGCCTGGAATATGGGCAATCGGGATCATATTGACTGAGTGATGGAGCTGTGTGGACTGAGGATGATCTTGCACCCTCTCACTGCTGCAGTCCAGGGAGGTGAAGTCTCATCTACTCAACCTGGTGGCAGACTGGATGGGAATGTGGAGGACTTGGGCGGCGGCCAACCCTCAGAACTGGAAGGGCAGGCTGTAGGAGTGACACCAGCCCCTCTTCTGAGAACCCTTGGAAACTTGATCTAAACCTTTCTACCAGGTCACTCCCTCCTGTCCTCTTTTCTCTCTCTTCCCACTTTCCAAAGCTGGATGTTTTAAAGGCTATTTTGACTCTCTCTGTTGTAATAAGAAACTACCAATTAACTATTATAAGGGTGTTTTACAATCATGTGGAAGCCCCTTTTATCCACTTTGCTTTAAGTGGTTATATCTTATATCCCTAGTTTTCAGGAATATAAAACTTTACAGCATTTGCTGCAAACCTTCATACTTTGCTTTGCGGTTTATTGCTCTCTCTGCAGATATATCTTTCACATAAATAAGACTTTCATCTGTACAGTACTGGGCTTGGGCCACGGTGGCTCACCATGATTCCTTCAGTGGGACTTGGCTTTGGAACACAAGGTGATTCACACACAGCCACTGGCCTGTTGGGCCGTTGTCAATCTCTTGTCCTGTGATCAGGGCTGGACCAGCAGCCCTACTGTGAAGGAGGTCATGGACCCCAGGAGAGGGAGACATGATGAGGAATCCCAGAGCAGGTGCTTCCCCTTCACCCTGTGCCTGAACTTGGGTCCTGGCAGACTGAGTAGAGGAGTCTTCCCTGAAAGTAGCCAGGGAGCAGCAGCAATAGACTTAGCTGGGGCTCCCCTGCCAAGTTCATAAGTAGACACTGTCCTGGCCTTCCTGAGATACGAGGTTTAAGGACAATTTGAGCAGAGGCACCATCTAGAACAGTCACGGTGGTACAGAGGACCACACAGGCAATTTGGTCCCCAGGTAGATTCTGTGAGTTTGAACTGATTTTCTATTATTTAATCTGTACTGTTTGGATCAAATGCAAAAACATATGACACCTCATATGGTGGCCAGGAGAATGTGTTCCCTGGGTCCCAGGTTCAACAGCCTAACTAACCAAGCGCTCCAGAGCTGTTCTGAAATCCATGGCAGCCTTTGTGCCACCTGACCAGTGAGTAGGACAAGGATACTAATAAAGGACCCTTAATGGGAAACAGGGATCCTCTGATGGCTTACCAACTAGAGGACTCCAGTGGCTTTACCAAACCTTCCTTAAGCTGTACAGTAGTCTAGGAAATTCCCCAAAATTGCCCCCTTTGCTCACATCAGCCTTGAATTGCAATTTGACCATTCCTCAGCCTTCCAAAGCTCAGTCCCCATTTCCCTTTTCTTAGGTATGTCCCCTAATAAAATCCTTGTACATTTGATCTCTTCTTGGCATCTGATTCTCAGAGGATCTGGAATAATGTACCTCTCACTTACATAAGGAGATGGAATTGTCTATATGAGTATCACTGACAGAGCTCTGTGTTTATATATTGTTTGTGTGGATAGTTACAATCCCAGTGACTCAGGAGGCTGAGGCAGGAGGATCACAAGTTCAAAGCCAGCCTGGAAAACTTAGCAAAACCTGGTCTCAAATTTTCTAAAAAAAGCTAGGGAAGTAGCTCAGTGATAGAGTACCCCTGGGTTCAATCCCCAGGACAAAAGAAGAAAGAGACATAGACAGAAAGAAAGAAAGAAGAAAGAGAGAGAAGGAGAGAGAGAGATAGAAGGAAGGAAGGAAAGATAAGAATGTAAATGTTTCTATACAATTCTGGAAGCAAAGATATATTTTTAGGTATAAACATACTTTGGACAATATGAGTCAATAGCTCTAAATACAGTTATTTATTTATTTATTTTAGAGAGAAGGACAGTGAGAAAGAGAAAGAAACAGAGAATCAATCTTATTTAGCTTTTCATGTGGCTTTCTTCGTTGTGTATATAGTGCTGGCGTTCGAATCTGTGTCCCCGCACATGCCAGGCAAGTGCCATGACCACTGAGCCACGGCTCCAGCCCCTAAATATAGTTTTAAATTAAACTAGTCAGGGGCTGGAGTGGTGGCTCAGCAGTTATAGTGCTTGCCTGGCATGCACAAGGATCCGGGTTCAAACCCCAACACCACATACACAACTAAGTGTCAGAAAAACAAAAACCAGATGAAAAATTAAAAATAAAATTGATTCTCTCTTTCTCTCACTCTCTTTTTTAAAAAAGAAATTTATACTCACCCGACATTTGGGAATCAATCTATAATTAGTGGTAAAAAAAAAAAGAGCAATGGGTTTGTAGCAATAATAACAATTATCTTACACACACATCACTATTTATACATATCATTTCACTTAATTCTCACAACAACTCTAAGAGGAACAATTATAATCACTAACTCACAGATGTGAAAATGAAGGCAAGAGAGGTATTCCTGTAGCAAGTGGCAGAACCCTGACTGGGCTGCAGATAACTGTGTATATTTGTGCAGCCAGACAACAAACACAGAGAGGAGGCAATGGGACAGATGTGTAAGTGGACACTCTGAACAGATGTGGAGATGGGTGTATGGACCTGCAAACAGATGAGGAGGTATCAACCTTTCCCCACAGTCATGACCTCTTGCTTGTGACTCAACTCAGGGGGTGGCTATATGTCTGAAGCTGAGCTCTGAACTCTGAGTTCGGTCTCAGCATATGCATTTGACAGTTCAGCAGTAGCTGAGCTCTGAACTCTGAGTTCAGTCTCAGCATATGCATTTGACAGTTCAGCAGTAGATAAAAGTCTCATTTCTTCTCCATTTCATCTTTTCACCTGGATTCCAGGAAAACCAGTTCAAACTCACAATTAGCTCCAGCACTTGGCATCAGTACCAGATAGTGGTGAATAAATAAATTTTTATTTTGTAAAATCAGCCCCATATCTTGTTTTCATGATAAAGCTGCTCTTACTAAGATCAGTAAAGCCCTCCAAGTTGTCCAATCCAATGGTTGCTCTTCTGGGCTCACCTTCCTGGTCTTCAGTGATATCAACGGTGTTCACCACACTCTCTTGAATCTCCTGTCCAGGGCTCCCCTACATCACCACATTCTGACTTTCTTCTTGACTCCGTGGACACTTCTTTGTCCATTCTGTAGCAGATGCCATTGGTGCCTACCCAACGCTTTTCTCCCCTTGTTTCTTTATGATGAATCCTGCTTTAGGTCCAGCATCCTCCTTTGAATGTCAATGCATTTCCTAAGAGTTGAGCTCAGTGCTCTGAGATGAATCTTGATTGGCTAAACCACTGATTCTCAAACTGTGGTACAAGCATCAGCCTCATTTGGGAATTTGTTAAACATTCAAATTCTGGACCAGCCTAGGGGACACTGTGGTAAGTAAAACAAGCCAGACACAGAAAGACAAATACCACATGATCTCACTCACATGTGGAATATAAAAATGTCCATCTCACAGAAGAAAAGAGTAGAACAGTGGTTACCAGAGGCTGGGAAGGGAGGGAGGAGGGAGAAGGCGGAAAGATTATTCAACAGGTACTAAGTGGCAGTTAGACAGGAGGAACACGTTCTTGTGTTCTATTATACAGTAGTGACTATAGTTAACAAAACATACTGCATATTTCTAAAGAGCTAGAAGAGAGGATTTTGAATGTTTATATAAAGAACTGATAAGTATGTCAGGTGACAGACATGTTAATTACACTGATTTGATCATAACACAATGTATACACATATCAAAAAAACATATTGTGCCCCTTAAACATGTACAATCATTATGTATCAATTAAAAATAAAATAAAACGTGAAGAAAAAAAGAAGAAATTAAAATTCTCAGGCTTAACTCCCAGAATAACAGAATTGGAATTTTGGGGGATGAGATTCTGCAACACATGGGATTTTGTTTTGTTGGTTTGTCTTGTTTTGGGTGGTGTTGGAATTGAGCCAGCTAGGCAAGCCCTCTACCACTGAACTCCACCACCAGGCTTCCAAGTGATCCTGGGGCCTGTTCAGATTTGAGAACCACTGATCTTCATCAATTATGGTGAGTGGTCTTGTTCCTTTTTCCAGTGATTGGATCAAGCATGGACTTGGGGTAAAACTTTTGCTAATGATAAATGAGAGGAAGTCTTCTGCAGAAAAGGGTCTTGGTAAGGTTTCTCTGCATCTAAAACATACATCAAGTACCACACACACATGTGTAATCCCAGCTAATCAGGGGCAGAGGCAGGAAGGTCACAAGTCCAAGAGCAGCCTAGAAAATTTAGCAAGATCCTGTCTCCAGTAAAAGGACTGGGGATGTAGCTTAGTGATAATGTGCTTGCCTAGCATACAGAAGGCCATGGGTTCAATCCCCAGTACAGGAGAAAGAATATTTAAAGAGAGAGAGAGAGAGAGAGAGAGGTGATGCCTCTTCATCTGCTAGCTGTCATGTCAGATGGAGTCTGGGACCATGGCAGCCAAGAAGTCTGACCATCAGGAGGGCAGCTTAAAGGCAAGCCAGTTGACAAAGGCAGATCAGGAAGACAGAAAGGTCTTTATGGGTTGAATTGAGTCCCCCCAAAAGTTATGCTGATGTCCCCACTGCTTGCACTGCAGTATGTGACCTTATTTGGAAATAGGGTTGTTGCAGATGCTACTAGTCACACTAAGTGCATGCTAGAATACAGCAGCCTCTACATTCAGTTCAACTAGTATCCCTCAGAAGGAGAGAGACACACAGGAGGAAGAGAGCCAGGTATTTGTGAGCCAGGGAATGTCAAGATCTGCCAGTAAACACCACAAGGTAGAAAAGTCCAGGAACCACTCTCCTCTACAGGTTTCAAGTGACACTTCATGCTAGTCAGCTTTTCGTCACCTGACCGAAATAATGAACAAGAATAACTTAGAGGAGGAAAGGTTTATCTTGGCTAACAGTTCCAGAGGTTCAGTCCATGGTCAGCCAGCTCCATTGTTCTGGGCCTAAGATGAGGCAAAGCATCACGGCAGAAGGGCATGGAAAAGGGAAGTTGCTCTGCTCACGACAGTCAGAAAGCAGAGAGAAGACGGAGAGACTGCAGAGAAAATAAACCTTTGCAGGGCACACCCCCAGTGACCCAATCCCTCTAGTCATGCTCCCACCTGCCCACGCTTACCACCCGGTCAGTCCATGGAAACTCGGATGGACTGAGGTTACAGCTCTCATAATCTAATCTAATCTGACTTCACCTCTGAATACTCGTGCTTAACACGGGAGCTTTTGGGGGACACATATCTAAATCAGTGGGCTCCTAACTCTGAAATGTTTATCCCACATCCAGACTGAACTCCTGAATTACACATGCAGTGCCTGTTTAATGTCCCCCTGGAAAGTCCCCCTCAAACCCAACAGGTCTAGTTTCAATCCACTATCTACCCCTCCTTCAAGCTGTGCTTTCCAGCGGTCCTGTTTCAGTGAACATCACAACCCAGGAATGTGGGAAAGACACTGGGAGTCATTCTGTCTTTTCTCTTGTGTCTAAAACATATAAGTTGGACTGGAGCGCTGGCTCAGTGGTTACAGTGCTTGCCTGGCATGTATGAGGACCTGGGTTTGAACCCCAACACCACATACACAACTAGATGTCAGGAAAAAAAAAAGAAAAAATAAATAAAAATTGTCTTTTTCTCCCTCTTTCTCTCTCTTCTTCTCTTTTTAAAGAAAAAATAAAATAAAATAAAACAAAAGTAACATTAATTCTTCCTCTGCTCTATCTATCCTCTCTTTATCATCTCCATTTCTCCTAAAAGAATGTAAGTCTTCATTAGTTTTGCATGGGATATTGTAATGCCTAACTTCAACCCTGAACAATTCAATTAGTCATGATATAAAATGGGTCTCTTACAGTTTGGTAAAATGAACTGGTGAAGTCATCTAAGTCCGGTCTTTCTTGTGGAGTATTTTTTTTTAATTACTGATTCAATTTTTAAATATAGGATTTTTCACATTTTCAGTAGAAATGTGACCATTTTGTTGAAACTTTCAATTTTGGGGGAATATAATTATTTGTTATAACATCTTTGCATTAGTTTCCTACAGCTACTACAACAAAATCCCACAAACTGGGTAGCATTAAGAAATAGAAAATTATTGTCTCACAGTGCTGGTCTGAAGTCAAGTGTCAGCTGGACAGGGGAATCTTTCTTGGTCTCCCCCAGTTTCTGATGGCATTCCATGGCTTGTAGCTGCATCACTCTAGTCTCCACCCCTTTGTCACATGGTGGTCCCCTCTGTGTCTTTGTCTTCTCTTCTTCTTATAAGGACACCAGTCACATTGGAGCCGGGTACATGATTACACCTGCAACAACCTATTTCTAAATAAGGTCACATTCTGAGATAATGGGGATTAGGACTTTAATAATCCTAATAATCTTTAAAAAAAAGATTTTTTTTTGAGGACACAACTTAACCCACGCTAACTTACTATGCCTTTATTATCTTTTAGATTTTAAAGCATTTATATTTTAAAAAGCTAAAATCTTGTAAGAAAAATAATAAAATTGGAAGATGTACATTATTAATTATCAAGGTTTATTACATAGCTATAAGCTAGCACAGTTAAATATGCCTGTTAGGTTGATTCCAAGCTGTTGGGGACAGAGCATCAGGTAGCCCACATCCCTCAGGTGACTGAATGGGGGCAGGGCATCAGGCAGCCCAAATGGGGAAGGAACAACCAATCAGATGCTGGCAGTCAAGCTCCAATGGCATCTAGCAATTGCCCGATGATTGATGGAGTCACCAGCCAACCTCCAAAGGACAAGGCCCCCAAACTTCCTCTGCCTACCCAAGACTATAAAGTCACTGCCCAGGTCAGGGCATGTGCCACTTCTCCTGCCCAACCTCACTATGGTGGTGCAGGCGGTGAATCTGGCCCAAGAGCCACAGATCCCAAGAAAAAACATCCACACCAGAACATTTGGTGCTGAAACACCCACGTTTTTCCTGCTTTTTACAATGCCAATGGAACAAAATAAAGAACTCAGAAATAAATTCAAAACATACATAGGTATTTGGTTTATGACAAGGGTAGTACTGCAGATTGATGGTAAAAGGTGATCTTCTTAACACACTAGACATCCACATGGGAAAAATAAATATTGGCCCCTACTCCACATCAGTCACAAATTTTAGATGGATGGATATAAATGTGAAAGGCAAAATAAACTTTAATAGAAAACATAGAAATATATATATATATTTAGGCTGTTATGTTGGTGGGCTTCAGTGAGCCACACTTGATTGTATTCACATTTTTGGTAGTTCCTTTCCCATGACAGTAGAATGTGGCAGAAGTGACATTATGCCAGTTTCCAGGCACTGTTATCAGTGCTCAGCTGAGCAGATTCAGGACCCTAGAGGGACTCTTACCCACTTTCCTCTAGAGCTCTGTGTTAGTCATCTTTTCATAGTTTTCACCTAAACACCTGACCATAACAACTTAGAGGAAAAGTTTAGTTTGGCTCCTGGTTTCAGAGATCTCAGTACATTGTCCAGACACGAAGTAGAACATCAAGGTGAAAGGGTGTGGAGGAGGAAAACTGCTCAACTCATTACAGCCAGGAAGGTGGGGATGGGCAGAGAAAATACAACCCCACCCCAACCACCTCCTCCAGCCACATTCCACCAGCCTACAGTTACCACCCAGCAATCCATTCAGATTCTTAATCCATCAAATGGATTAATTCACTGATCAGGTTACAGCTCTCATGATCTAATTCCTCCTGAATATTCCTCCCTAAAATAGGAGCTTTTGGGGGACACCTCATATGCAAGCCGCACGTGGTAAATGTTATGTTCAAATGTTACCATGGTTCCTTATGCCAAATACCATTAAACCTCAGGGGTCCTGGGAAGCTTCAGGGGGACAACTGGGTCCTTGACCCATCTGATGGGAAAGAATTTTAGCATGCATTAGATATTGAGGCACAAATTTATCTAAGAGAAAAAGGTGTCACAAGGACAATGCATGAAAAGCCACGCCTTGCTCAGGGGCTTTAATATTTTCAGAGGGCTACCAATGGGAGCAAACTGGAGGAGCAGTCAGGGCGGGATCACACAATTTCACACCCACTTTTTTGTTTGTTTGTGGGTTTTTTCCTGGATTTTTGTTATTGTTTTTTGTAAAGAGAGAGGGACAGTGAGAGAGAGAGAGAGAAAGAGAGAATTAATTTTATTTAGTTTTTCATGTTTTCATTGCTCCACACTTAGTTGTGTCCGTGGTGCTGGTGTTCGAACCTGCATACTTGTATATGCCAGGCAAGAGCCATAACCTCAGAGCCTATGCCCCACACCGGTTTTTCTTACACTGGTGCACTGCCTGTACCATGCTGTTTTCTGGGGACAAAGACCTGGGCTCCTGGATACAGGTGCTTGTTTTGCATTTCAATTTTTTTGGACTTTTCCTGCATTCCAATGTCTCCTAGGAGCTTCTCTTTTGAGACTCAGTATTTCTTCTCGGTGTCTCCAAGTTCCTATCTCAGTTCCACAACTCTGAAAGAGAAAAAGGACCCAGATTTTGGGGTCAAATATTGATAACATACTCACCTGGTGAAGCCGCACCCCAGCTGCGTGCCGACATCCACATTCTCTGCTCCCACCTCTGAGAGGTTGAATGTTCTTGGAGAAAACTCCAGTACAACTGACTGGGTTTACTGTAAATTCACAGCCTCAAATCACGAAGGACCCTGTCAAACCTCTTTAAGTTTGATTTCTTACTCTCCAAGTAATTCTTGTATTATTTCCCTTCTTTTATTTTTTTTTTAAATGATCTGATCCATTTGGCTTCTTGGCTGTTGATCTCATCCTTCACTTCATTGAGAAAAATGGAGCTTTTGGAAAGCATCCTCTTCATCTTCCCATTGCCAGATCCACGGATGGACCAGGGAAGAAGGGGTCCTTTCAAAGGCAAACCTGTCTCTAGGCTCTGGTCCTGCCCTTGAAATCTATAGCCATTTCCCTTTCCATTTGTATCATCACGTGATGTAAAAATAAGAAGAAATCAGAAGGCACGGGTGTAAATGCAGGGACAAATGTTTATTGGGCTTTGCTGCTCCTGGGCCAAACTTACGGGCTCTGCCATAATGAGAGCGGACATGGGAAGGGACCATGGGCAGGGAAAACTGCGCTGAACCTCAGCTGGGCAGCTGCTTTATAGTTCAGGGAAATTAGAGAGGTTGATGGGGTTAGCCTTTCAGAGATTGGCTGGTGGATCCATCAATCTATTGGAGCTTGTCTGTCAGCGTCTTGATTGGCTGTACTCAGGCAAACTGCCTGAGGCCCTGCCCCTTTGCAGCCGCCTTGGCCTCGTGTCTGAAGCCAGCCCCCAGCCACCAGGTACAGAGAAACCTAACATGCAACCCTGAGCCCTAGATCATACTCATAGAAACAGATTCCGTGTCTTTGTTACTTAAAAAATACAAAAACAAAGAAGAAACTCCCTTGAAACTGCTTCAAAGAAAAACTTTTCAAAATATTATTAAAAATTGCTTTTTTTTTTTTTTTTTTTTTTGTACCAGGGATTGAAGCCAGGGCATCCCCAGACTTTTTTATTTTAAGCCAGGGCCTCACTAAGTTGCTGAGGCTGGCTTTGAACTTGCCTCAGCCTCCAAAGCTGCTGGGGTTACAAATGTGCACCACCACGCCCAGTTAAAACAATTTTTAAAAAAAACTCACCAATAGCCTTTAAGTCACCAATGCCCAATGCCCCCTTTCCCTGTGCTTCCCCCTCTCCCCTGACTTCTCAGCAGCACCAGACAGTTAACCACACCCTCTTTCTCTCCTTCGCCTGCCCTCAAGGATGACGCCCCTCATGCCACACTCTCTCAGTGTCCCTTTTTGTCTCTTCCCCTGTTGTTGTGATGCTTGGGTTTTTGAGTTGAGGCCAGATTCTCTGCTTCCACTGGAGAATGGAGTCTTGGCTGACTGCAGATCCTGTGGCCAAAAATAGCCCATTTTCAATGTTTGCAGCTATTCCCAGTTAAAACTGGGAATTTGGGCTGGCTTCAGGTTTCTGCAGCCTAAACAGTGTTAGCAGCTCCCCAGCTGTGAGCTAGGTCCCCCACCCTGCCCTGCTACTGTTGAGCAGTGCCTTGCAGCTCCAGTTGTGGAAGTACACCCGAATTTGGTGCCAATCTTCTGGGTTCTTGTTCCCGAATTTGAAGAATAAAATCCACAGACAATGATGGAGGAGGAGAATAAAAGTAGTATTTACTTAAGGAAGAAGAGCAGAGACTCCGCAAAGAGAGAGGTACCTGGAAGCAGGCTACTGTTGTCTGTGTGTTAGGCCAGGGTTTATATTGGTTTGGGTATGAGCCTTGATTAAGATCCTTGTAAAGCAGGCATTGAGAAAAGCACCAACATCATTGGTTAAACTCCATGTAAAATAAGCATTGAAACTAAGCACCAAAACCATTGGTTAAAATATAAGTAAAAAACAGGTAGCAACTCTTTCCAAGTTCCCAGTTTTCCCACTTCTGGGACAAATGAGTTGCTCCCACAAGTGAGCCTCATGGTCATTTGCATTTGAAGGCCCTGAGCATGCCACTTGGTGGCTCTCTACTGGCTAGCTTCTAGGTGTGGTTGAATGGGGCGATCTAGCCATCCTGTCTCAGTTGGAGAGCCCCGAGTTCTGTAGGTGGCCTTCTTTTTTTTTTTTTTTTAAAGAAAGAAGAACAGTGAGAGAGAGAGAGAGAGAGAGAGAGAATCAATTTTTATTGAGTTTTTCACATGGCTTTAGTTGCTCTTAGTTGTGTACGTGGGTTGCTGGGGTTTGAACCCATGTACTTGCGCATGCCAGGCAAGCACCGTAACCACCAAGCCACCGCTCCAGCCCTTGTAGATGGCCTTCTTGCCATCCCCATTGACACTTTATTGCTCTGGGAGTTCACCTATCCCAGCCCCAGACTTCAAACACATCTAGATTCTGATGATGCCAGGTAAACCCGGACCCCTCTTTCTTATGCTCGGATTTATTCCTCTAACTAATTTATTTGCTTATCTGCTTTTAGTGATCTCATAGTCTTCTCAAACTTGATACTTTCAGATTTGTGCTTTTCGTTTCCAATCTCCTTACCCTACTACCAATCTTTTTTATTTCTTTTGTTTGTTCCAATATGTTTTTTAAACAAGATTTTTATTTTTCATTACAGTTTTGATGCCAGTTTGGTGGAAGTCAGATTTGTGTCCCCCAGAGACAAAGAATGAAACCGAGGGACATGGAGGCAAGCACAGCAGACAGATTGTATTTTAAGAAAATAATAGAAAGCAAAGAGCAGACTCCCCCAGAGTGGGAGAAGGGGACAGAGCCGAAGAGGCAGTTAGGTTGCCCTTTTTATAGGATGTTCACCCTTCAATTGGTCATCCTCTCCTTTCCCCCAAACCTTGGGCCTGGGCATGGGAAATTCTAGTTGGGTCCAGCCTTGGTTGGTCCAGCCTTGGGTTTACACCTCAGGCATCAATAGAAAGGATGTGGTGCCTTGCTTAGAGGAAGGAAGTGTCTGTATCTGGACTCACCTTGCCAGACCCTGCTTACTAGCATTGGGGGGATGTCAAATTGATCTTAAAAGAAAAAGAACCGGTTTTCCCTTGATTGACTCGAACATTCTAACTGTTCTGACTGCCTAACTTTCCCCTCATCTCCGTTTTACATATTGAAGCAGTTTGAGGCTACACTTTCACACATGCATACATCAAATATCCTCCTGAGACAGCTTAGGAAAGATAGTAAGATGTCTAGGTAGTCAGGACCGTGGGCCCCATTCAGCCACACGTAGAAACTGCCCCACAGAGAGCCATTAAGGGTTATGCTCAGGGCCTTCAAATACAAATGACCATGAGGCTCACCTGTGGGAGCAATGCCTTTGTCCCAGAGGCAAGAAAACTAAGAAGTAGGGGTGGACACAGCTGGGAACTTGGAAAGAATTGCTACCTGTTTTGCATAGATTTTAACCAATGACTTTGGTGCTTAAGTTTCAATACCTGTTTTGCACAGATTTCAACCAATGACGTTGACGCATTTCTCAATGCCTATTTTACATGAATGTTAATTATGCTTGCACCCAAGATCAATATAAACTCTGGCTTGACCTCCATTAGACGGTGTCCTGCTTCCAGGTACCCTTCCGCCTTACAGAGTCTCTGCTCTCCTTCCTTAAATAAATCTTACTCCTTTTACTCCTCCTTCCGTGGTTGTCTATGGATTTTTTTTTTCAGGGCTGAGGACCAAACTTGGGGCCTTGCGCATGCCAGGCAAACGCTCTGCCACTGAGGTAAATACCCAACCCCTTGTCTGTGGATTTCATATTTCAAATTCCTGAGACAAGAACCCAGATTGGTACAGAATTCCAGGGGTGAATTTCCACACCACTCAACAGTAGTGGAGGGGAAATTCCAGCTCTTAGCTGGGGAGCTGCTAACACTATTTTGGCTGCAGAAACCTACAGCCAGGCCAAATTCCCAGTTTTAACTGGGAATAACTGCAAACGCTAGAAATGGGCTAGTTTGACTGCTGGAATCTGTAGTTGGCCCAGACTCCATTCACCAGTGGGAGCAGAGAATTCGGCCTCATCTCAAGAACCCTGCATCTCTCTTACCACCAGTCTTATTTCTTCCCTAGTTTTCCTGTCCCAGTAAATGATACCACCACTCACATGACTGCCCAACTCAGTCTCAATTTATGTGTTTCTTCCTTTCCTCCTAGTCCAAAAATATATTTCACATTGTAAGGAAAGAGACGAAATGAAGGAAAGAAAGAGAGAGAAGAGCGGCTGCCCAATAGCAGCACGGGTTTATTTGGTAGAAACCTTCAGAGGGGGGCCCAGTGGAGTCTGGGAGCCACCTGCCACTTACAGACCGGGGTAGACAGAGGGAATGAGGTGGGAAGGGGCCAAGGGACGAGTTTTCTGGTTAAACTGGGTTATGCAGTAGAGTGGGAATTAAACTGAGTTTTTCAGTAGGGTGGGGATCCTCTGATAAGGGCCCTAGGCAATAGGTTCTGAGTCTGTAGATTTCAAAACAGAAAGTAGGAGGTTTGCTGCCTGGCTGAGTGGCTTCTGATATTTTCCATATCTATCACACATCTCTCTGCATTTTTTACCTTCTTGTTACTAAGTTCAAACAACTACCATCTTCCATCTGCAAAAGTTTCCTATTTTTTGTCCACTTATTTTTATTATAAGTAGCACAATATTTACAATAAATAATTATTCCTGATTAAGGTCCTCATTGACTACACAGTGCCAAACCTTCCCTGCCTCAGGGCCTTTGAACATGCGTAAGCTCTGTCCTGAACTCTCATGCATGGTGCATCCCTATCTTCCTCTCCCAGCTCCTACCACCTCCTCAGAGAGGGCTTCTCTGCAGACCTGCCTACAGCTTTCTTCCATTTCATTTATTCTCTAACAAATGGTGCTCGCTTCCTTTGTAATACTTACCACAATCCATAATTATCCTCCTCATTTTATTTAATCAGTTAAATACTTAAGTAAATATATATTGGGCCTAGCCAGGCATGGTAGCACATGCCTATAATCAATCCTAGCAACCTGGGAGGCTGAGGAAGGAGGATCAAAATAAAAAATAAAAAGGGCTGGGGATACGGCTCAGTGGTTAAGTGCCCCAGGGTTCAATCCTTGGTACAAAAAACCAAAAATCTACGGGTCTCCTCTGTTCCGGGCAGTGTACTAGGTATCGGGGATGAAATGGCAAGCAAAGGCACGAGGTCCGTGTTCTGATGAAGCCTATAATTTAATGGGAGGTACAGAAAATAATCAAATAATCTTACAAATGACAGTGTAACCACAAACTCTGAAGAGTGTTTGCAAATAAAGCTGTGAGAGAAGAAAATACCTCATATTTACTAGTGGCTTCTCAGATTCTGGATAGAGAACTAAGTTACAACCTGTCAAGCTAGAAACTCATTAGTCCTGATTTGCTCTTAAGAAATTGAGCCTGAATGCAGATAAGAAACTCAGTCACATGAACCAGATGGTGGCAGAGCCTAGGTTCCCTTCTGGAATCCAACTCAGAGCCAGAGCTCTGCACACTTGAGCAAGGTCTCATCTTGCTCTGTCCTATCTTGGATTTCCCTCTGCCTTTAGGACAATTAGTCTCCACTGTCGTATCTGCTCCCTTTGCCACTCCCTAAATGCTGGTGCTTCTTTGGCTTCCCTCTCTGCCTCCTGTCTCCTGGGTGTCCCAGCTGGGTTGAAGTTGACATCTATATACAAGTTCCCAAGACTTAGGCAAATACTGGAGAGCAGTCTGGCATTACTTCATTGAAAAGCCACCAGTTCTGCTCCTGAGATCCCGAAGCAATTCTCCAGCTCCCAAGCAAGGAGAATCACTGTGGCGTTACCCTACAACAGGGAGAGGCCCGGAAACCTGGGTGTCCATCTCTTGGGGGAAGGGGTGCATATCAATCAGTCCCTGGGATGATGCCGCAACATGGAATATTACACATTCATTAGAAGCAACAGGCTAAACATGAACACAGGTGGAGCTTAGTTAGAAAAGTAAGAAATAGAAATAGAGTTATACCAAAATTTCCTCTATATACATTCAAAATGCATGCACATAAAATAAAAACACAATTTATGAGAATATATATAAGCAAAACCACACAAACAAAATAGAACGGCATTTTAGAGGAGACGCAGGAACAGATATACAGTGCAAGCAGGGTGGCCACATGACTGTACGTCTTATTTGGTCACAGTAGTCCATAATAATTATTAAAGTGCCTCCTTTTCTTCTCAAATGTGTCCTTATTTGTGTGGTAAACATATGGTCACTCTAGGAACGGCAGTAAGGAGAATAAAGAGATAAGAGGGACATCATGATATCACAGAGGAAACATGAATGGAAAACTATGTTTAGCTCAGCCCTCTGCACTTGAGATGCACAGCGAAAGAAAACAAAGTAAACAACGGATACGCTTGGGCTGAGAATCATTTGCGTGCAGGAACTGGGACCCTAAGTACTCCAGGAACATAAAGCCATGTTGAGTGCACTGGAAAGGAAGGGGGTTGTAGGGACAGCTGGCAGAGGCCAAATAATAACAGCTCCTGGGCTTCAAGAGTGAGCTCCCCATAAGGGAAAAGTGGTGTGATGCAGTGGATCTGGCAATGGTGCCTGGAGGTCAAAAGAGAACTGGGCTCTGGTTTTGTGAGGCACCCGGTTAGGAGGAATTGTGGGTGCAATCTAGGAACTGAAGGTGGAGCTGAAGATCTGGGACAGAATGCCATATGGTGGCTGACAGTTCGACAACGAGAGGAAAGGGAACATTCCTCTTCTGACCTGGCATACCTGAACTACCTGCGCTTCTGCACACCTGGGCCAGATGCCTCTTGACTGCCAAGGCCTATGAGAAGGGAAGTACAATGGATCACAAGCACAGCAGTGTCTCTGTTCTGTCAGGGGACATCAGCCAATGATGACCGAGATTCATGAACACAGGTGAAGAGTCTAAGATGCCAGGGATTCTTGGGGAACATTTTGCAGGGATAGGGACTCTGGGCTAGTAAACTCAATATTTCACCACTAATGCCATAAAATCTATTCCCATGATCAGGTGCTGCTATCACAGTAAAGTAACCACCTATTACTTAGTGAACCCCAAAGCCAAACACAGGGGTTATCCTAAATTCTCCCTCATCTTTCAAAATTAATTGACTGTCAACTCCTGTTCAACTTTTAAACAATTTTCTGATCCATAATTATTGCCATTCAAGTCACTATCTTTACTCCCTTTGAGCGATGGTTTATTTTGTGCCAACTTGACTGGGCCATGGGGAGCCGAGTATTTGGCCAAACACTACTCTGGGTGTATCAATGAGGAGGGTGTTTTGGGTGAGGTTAACATTTGAATCAGTAGACAGAACAGATGACCCTCCTTAGAATGGTTGAAGGCCTAAACAGAATGAAAGGCTGACTCTTCATGATGCAAGAGGGAACTCCTACTTAAGTGTTTTTTTTTTTTTTCCCCTGACCTTGGAACTTAAACCGAATCAACATTAGTTTTCCCCCCAATCCCAAGACTGCCAGACTTCAGACTGAAACATACCAACCATTCTCCTGGCCTTTAGACTTAGACTTAGAGTGGAACTACACAGTTGGATCTCCCTGCATTGGATTTCATTGTAGATCTTAGAACTTCTCAGCCTCCATAATTGTGTGATTCAATTCCCTATAATCAATCTCTCTCTTTCTCAACACACACACACACACGTTTATTGATTGTTTCTCTGGTGAACTCTGACTAATACACTTGGTTTACTGTAGTAACATCCTGAATGGTTTCCCTGCCTTACTAAGCCACCATGATCTTCTGCTTTGCTTTCAGTGTGATCTTCCCAAAACATAATCTGAATATCTGTTTTACATATTCTAGCTTCCTCAATGACATCCCATTAGCTCTAGGATAAAAATTAAAATTCTTTAGCGTCTATGCAAAATCCTTCAGTAACCTTGCTTTCTCTTTTCTTGCCTCTTCACACATGCATTAACTCCAGCCTCATTTAGCTATTAGCAGTTCTTCAAAAGGGACTGGTCATGGACTTGAGAGGTGGCTCAGCAGTAGAGCCCTTGCCAGGCATTCGAGGACTTGGGTTTAATCCCCAGCACCATACGCACAACAAAATAGAGGAAAAACAAAAACCAGATGAAAAAATAAATTGACACTCTCTCTGTCTTTCTCTCACCCACTCCCCCTTGCCCTTTCTCTTAAAAAAAAAATGGAGAGGGGGCTGGTCATCTCTTCTGTCAAGGAGTCTGCACCAGTGATTCCTCCTGCCTGGAATGCCCAGACAGGACAGATCCCATACTTGGCCTTAATAGCCTGACTGAGAGCCTGCTGGGAACAAACCCTTGTTCCAGTTCTATGCATAGAGTTCAGGAATGTGCATGACCAGAATGTGCTGAAATTCTGAATGGGGGTTGATTAGGCCTTAATATATTGTGCATGGCCATGGCCAGCAAGATGACTTTCTCTTGATGACTCCCAGGTGAGGGATCCCTGGCAAGAATGCTATGCAGGTCATGAGTGCTCTAGCCTTTGTCTAGATGTGAATATGTGTTTACTTGTGCAAGCAGCAGTAGATTTATGGGAATCTAAGTTCCATGACCTCTCATTTGCACAAGTCCCTTCTAAGGCCTTAGAAAAATGAATGTTTGCTGTAGTTCCCAGCCTTTTAAAAAGGTATAAATTGCTCTGATTTCTTTTTTCATCTTACATAAATATCCATTTTGTATATAATTGTGTATTGATAATATTATTTGTCTTAAAGACTATCCTACATGTGTCCTTGCTCAAGAAAGACAGACTTCCATAAGATCTAAAGTGGCCCTCATTTACTTAGAGGTCCTCACCTGCAGTGATGGGCTCCGTCCTGGGGAATGTTGTTGGTGTCTCTGCCATCTCTTGGCTTGGCTGGCTTCCTTCCTCATCTGTAAATAAAGAAAGCCTGCTTGTTTTTATCTGGAGGGGGTTTTCTCTCAATCCAAATCTAATATGACCTTGTTACCAGATTCAAATATCCAGACTGCCTGCCAGTCAAGTATCAATATTTGGGAGACTAGCGTTGGTAGTGTCACCATGAGGGGTCTAGAAGAGGTCTCTCCAGAGACAGAGGAGAGCTCTATTTGGAACTTCTGAGCTCTTGACATGTCACAGAAAAGAATTTAAGGAGACATTAGATTTTAACAAAGAGGAAAAGCTTTATTAGAAAGTCAAATGTGAGCTATATTGAGTGAGAAGCAGTCCTCTTAGGGTCTTGGGCTCTTCTTTAAAGAGAAACTTTGTGAGGAGTGGGCATGGGAAGGGATGTGGGGGTGACACCAGTCTGGTGATCACAGATGGCTTACAGTGATCTGGCTGTTCTCAGGATCTTTGATGTCTCCATTGTCTGATCAATAGATAACATTTGGAAGTACCCTATGTTACAGGTTTCTTAAAATATCGTATCTCCCTTTGCTCAATCTCTTTTAAAAATACATGTTAGTATATCACACAGGGCAATTTTCATAAGTGAGTGAATTTCCAGTAACTTTAAGTTGTGAGTGAAATTACAGTAATTTTTTTTTTAGATGAGAGAGGGACAGTGAGAGAGAGAGAAAGAGAGAAGCAATTTTTATTTAGTTTTTCATGTGACTTTCATTCCTCTGACACTTTGTAGTGTACATGGTGCTGGGGTTCGAACTTGTGTACTTGTGCATGCCAGGCAAGCACCATAACTGCCACCACTCCAGCCCCAAGTCAGAGTGATTTAAAGATTTCTCAGAAATTTGGGAGTGACAAGTAAGGGGAGAAAAGTCTGAGGAAATTTAGACTCTCAGATTAAAGTCAGTTTCCTTTTTCTTCCTTTCGTCTCCTTTCTATCTCCCTTTGTCGTTTCTACCCTATCTCAGTAAGATGGAATCATATCCCCACCACCACCTCCCAATACTTGGGACCGAATGCAGACATGCTTTACCACTGAACTATGTCCCTAGACCTTTTTATTTTTATGTATTTTTTATTTTATTTTTGAATCAATTTTATGTATTCATCTGGCTTTTATTTCTCCAACATTTAGTTGTGTATATGGTGCTGGGGTTTGAACCCTGGTCTTCGTGAGTGCCAGGCAAGCACCATAACTGCTAAGCCACTGCTCCAACCCCTGATCTTATAAGGACATTGATCATAGTGGATTAGGGCCTGATACTCATCTGACCTCATTTTACCTTAATTACTTCTATTAAGGTTCTATCATTGGTACAGTCACATTCCAAAGATACTGGGGATTTGAGCTTCAACTTATGAATTTGGGTGTCACAATTCCACCTACAACAGTGATACTGTGCCCATTTTACATGTGAACAAACTGAGGCTCAAGGGGGTTAAGCGCCTGTGTCACTTGGTAGGAGGCTAAGGAAGTAGATCTTCTCATTCTGTGTCCTGGTGCTTTCTGCTATGTCTGAGGCTCTAGGGTCAACCCTGCTCTCTCTAAAAGCCCACTGTCCTCACTGCCATCTTCCTGACACTTCATTTTCTGCAAAGCAAACTACCACTATATGCCACGTGAACACTGGTGGTTGTGGCTGCACAATTGAAGGGTTTGGGATTGGGGGCTCCTAAACCAGCCCAGGCAGCTGCTGAGAAAGGGGAGCAGGTGAGCTGCAATAGAAAGGAGAGGTCAAGGTACACACTCTGGAGCTTAAACCACCTGGTTCCAACCCTGCCTCGTTCACTCTCTAGTTGAGAGGTTTTGGCCAAATTACTCATTGCCTCAGTTTTTCCATCTATAAAATGGATTGCTGACAGTACCTAGATGATTGGTCACTGAGACGATTCAGTGAAGAAATGTGTGGGCAGTGCCCATCGCTTCCATGCCCTGAATGAGTGACAGCAGTAACTGCTAACATTTTCTCTAGGGAGAGAGTTTCCTCAGTCCCATTTTCTCTTTTCTCACCCTGGAGTTGGGTTAAAGTGCTCTGAGGCAGGAATAGTCCCCAGTTCCTACAGGGAAAAGGCCTAAAGGAAGTAAGTGCCAGTGGTCTGGGGTATGACCAGACCCAGGTGGCATGGAGTGGGGGGACTGCCTTCACCTCCAGGCATCCAGGTTCAAGAAGACACAAGCACCTTGTGATTTTAGGCTGGCAGGGCCCCTGTGGCCATCCGCCTGCCGCCAGTAGCCCTTGTGGAGATGCTTTGCTGGTATGAGGCCCTGAAGACCCCCGTGACAGCATGTGACTGCAGAGCTTTATGGTGCTGTATGCTAGCTCTGGCTTCTATTTCAGGACCCACAAAGGTCAAAGTCAGTCCCTGCTTGCAGGAATGGCAAGATGCAGGCAGGAACAGCTGAGTTCCCCAGCCTCCTGGGTCCCACTAACCAAGAGGCACAAACCTTGAACCCATTAAGCACAGGGGCTGACACAAACTCCATTGCTGAGCCCCCAAGGGGATGCTCTGTACAGAATCCCCAGTGAGCCAAAAATGGAGAGAAATATGCCTCCCAGCTCCATCCTGGAGCTTGCCTGCCTCCTTTTTCCCCAGCCCCACAACCAGTGAAGTAGCTTGGTTAACAAATACAGTAGCAATTTAAAACTGCCCTGTGGTGGGGGCCCCTACAGGCTGAGTAGGCTGTGGGTTACTGAGATAGGGCCAGAGCTGGCTTCTCACCCCATCCGGATGCCGGCACTGAAAACGCTCCCATAAAACACTCTGTAGAAGAATCTCTAGGATTTAGAGAGCCAGGTTTGAGGCTGGGGCCTTCATCCCTGGACCTGCCCCTCAGGTGCTGGAGTCCAAAGTGCTTGGTACTTGCTTTACCCTGCTTCCCAGGACCTTGTCTTTACAGAAAACCTCACCCCATCTATAGGACTTTCAGGGGCACAGATTTCAGGTATCGATAGAGATCTGTGCATCTTCTTCTCCATAGAGGGGAGCCTGCTGGGGTGGAGGAGAAGGAGCACCAGACTTGGGATCAGAAGCCTCCATTTTAGTCGCTGGCCTGAGAAATCATGACCGGATGCTGGGCACGGTGGTGTACACCTGTAATCCCTGTAATCCCAGCAACTGAGAAAGGAGGATTGCAAGTTTAAGACCAGCTTCAGCAACTTAGCAAGATCCTAAGCAAGATCATAAGCAACTTAGCAAGATCCTGTCTCAAAATAAAAAATCTGGGGGTGTGACTCAGTGGGTAAGCACTCCTGAGTTCAATCCCATATGCACCCCAAAGAGTGTTTATTAGGCACCTACTGTGTGTAAGGTGCCAGCAGTAATACCCTCTATGGTATTGCTGTGTGGAAACCTAAGAAGAAAAGTGGGGCCGGGTGCCTAAGACCACTCATCCCTCTCCACGAGCTGCACTGGTTCCTGCCTCACTGGATCAGCTTAGATGTGTGTGAGGATGAAAAAGAGAATGAAAGAGAAGTGGGTGGCCATGTGCACACTGGGAGGCTGCAGAGCCCCACACCTCCTGGAAGGGGATATGATGAGTCTGCTTATTTTACATCAGCACCTGACTCAGCCCAGGCAGTAGGGAACGACCACGTCCCACCCAAAATGGGAACCTAGAACCCCCTAGGACCCCAAGGCCGGTGTGGGCCTTGCCTTCACCTTAAGTCTCCATCCTTCTGCCTCCCGGCAGGACTATCCTCAAATAACCCTAAGTCTGTCCTCCTTGCTAATTTTCTCCAGAATCTTCTCAGTTTGAGAGGTTCCAACAATTTGAAGCAATCATACAATAGTTACTATTCATTATGTTCCTCACGCCAGGCATTGTGCTGTGCAGCTTGGCACATCCGTGGTCTATGTAATTCTCATCATGGCAGTGAAGAAGGTAGCTAGTCATCTTTGTTTTTATGAATGATACAGAGACTGGGAGAGGTCCTGTATCTTGTCAAGGACACACAGGAAGGAGCAGGTCCAGAATTTGCACTCAGCTCTCCCCAATTCCAAAGTTCTTTCAACTACATCACTCAAGTACCAAGGTTTCTCCTGTACCCACCGCTTACTCATCTGTCAGTTAGCACATATTTTGAGCATCTATTGCGTGCTAGGCCCCATCTTGGACACTACAGCTAAACTGAATTCTTCTGCTCCAGTAGAAGCCATTTATTTCTTATCCCGGGTATTAGGGAAAAGATGAAAGTTGTCTCATTTCTTCCATTATTGGGCTGGGGGGATTGAATCTCAAAGGACAACATGAAAATCCTGAGAAAAGTTGTTTCAAAACCTTGATCCTCTCTTTGTCTGTTACTTCTTTGCATCTCTTCACTAGTTAAGACAAAGATCAATAATCTCTGAGCAGCCATGGGACCACGGGAAGCTCTTCAAGGGCCCATTTGATGGGTCTTCTGCAGTGTACATTCCTGGTGCCAGGAGGTGTCAGAGACAGAATCTTATATGTTTATACAAATATTCCTCAACTAATGGTTGTTCCCAACCTTTTCCTTTCCCCCATCCTGCACAAGCGTGCACACCCACCCACAGACACACATACATGGGAGACGGGGAAAGTTAGGCAGTCAGAATAGTTAGAATGTTCGAGTCAATCAAGGGAAAACAGGTTCTTTTTCTTTTAAGATCAATTTGACATCCCCCAGTGCTATAGGAAGGGTCTGGCAAGGTGGGTCCAGATACAGACACTCTCTTCTGCTAAGGAAGGTGCCACATCCTTTCCATTGATGCCCTCAGGTGCAAACCAAAGACTGGACCCAACCAGAAATTCCCGCACTCTAGTCCTAGGTTTGGGGGAAGGGAGAGGGTGACCAATTGAAGGGTGAACTTCCTATGAAAACGGCAAAACTAACTCTGTCTTCAGCTCTGTCCTCTTCCACACCGAGGGAAGTCTGCTCTTTTCCCTATTCTTTGCTTTCTATTACTTTCTTAAAATAAAATCTGTCTACTATGCCTACCTTGGTGTCCCTCGGTTTCATTAAAAATCTCAGGGGGACACGGACCCAACTTCCACCAAACCGGCATCACATGTACATCCTTATTCTGAGGTGGCTTACGGGTTCTGAAAAGGCCATCTATATTGGCTTGGAATCATTGGTCCTTTGGTGCTAGGGACCCGTCATAGTTATTCCCTGACATCTACTGCTAATCAAAGTTTTGTATTCTCTTTCCTCAGGCACCACCCCCTAAGGCTGCCGTTGGCCTTTAAGAGATTCCTAGGTGCTGCCCAGTTGCTAGGGGTAAATTTGTCTCCCTTAATAAAACAAAGAACTGGGGTTGGGGATTTAGCTCAGTGGCAGAGTGCTTGCCTAGCATGTGCAAGGCCCCGGGTTCGGTCCTCAGCCCTGAAAAAACAAAAACAAAAACAAAGAACTACAGAAAGGGGCCTTGTTAAAGAAGCCTCCAAACATGCCACTGTTTGGACACAGGCCTGTGGAGTCTAGCTAAGAGGGTATCAGGCGCCTTGGATGGATGACCATTTTCCACACCTGCTCTCTGCTGCACTGGCTGCCCGCCATGCTGGAAGGGCCCATGTTGGGAGAAGTTAATCAAACTTTTGGTGATTGACAGTTCACCCTTTCTACACTATCTGGTTCCGAAATCAAAGGGACAAGGCTGCTTAGACCCCTAAAACTGGTAAAAAGCCTATTTTCCTTCCTGTATAACAGTGATAAACTTTCTCTTGGGCCCCTGAATTGTAAACTCAAAAGCAATAGGACTGAGATCCTGGCTGCTCTGACAGGGCCCCAAGGAAGACATGGAGGGGAAAAGGCTCAACAAAGGGACACAGGAAACTGTTTCTAGAGGATGAAGCTGTGAACCTAACTTTCAAAGAAGCTCTCAGCATTATGCTCCTCGGTGTAAGCCGTAGATCCTGAATGCTACATTAAGTCTGAAAAGGCAAGGGGCTGGGGCTGGAGCGGTGTGGCTCAGCAGTTACGGCGCTTGCCCAGCATGCGCAAGTACATGGGTTCAAACCCCAGCACCCACGTACACAGCTAAGTGTCAGAGCAACGAAAGCCATGTGAAAAACTCAATAAAAATAGATTCTATGTCTGTCTGTCTGTCTCTCTCTCACACACACTTTCCATCTCTCTTAAAAAAAAATTAAAAAAAAAGCAAAGGGCTGAATGAGGTGGCACACATCTGCAATCCCAGCTACTCCAAAGGCTGAGGCAGGAGGATCACAAGTTCAAGCTCAGCCTCAGCAACTTACTTAACAAGATCCTGTCTCAAAATAAAAAGAAGCTTGGGATGTAGCTCAGCGATAAAGCATTCTGGGCTTAATCCCCAGTGTCAAAAACCAAAAAATCAACCAGACAAAATAAGGCAAAGGATGTGGGCTGGTTCTATGTGGATGCTCATTGCAGTGTCTCTGGCCTGCACCTGGTGCTGTTGACTCCTCTCATTAGACACCTGTGTTCGAGGCTCTTAGTGTATGGCTTGTGCTAAAGAGAGTCGTCATGAGCTTTCAGGCTGTCATGGGCAACGCTAAGCTTTCTCTTAGGAAGAGGGACTTGGGGACTTTTGTCTAATCTCGTTCTCCTCCTCTGGTTCTGTTTATTTTTATTTTTTATTTTTTGCTCCTCTTTGGTTCTCACTAGGAAACTGGTGAAATTCTAATAAAGTCTGTAGTTTAATTGATGGTATTGTACCAACATTAACGTTCTGGTTTTGCTAACTGCTGTGATCATGTAAGGCGTTAACCTCAGGGGAAGCTGAGTGAGTGGTGTGTGGGAATTCTCTGTATTATTTTGTCAATGTTTCCAGAAGTCTAAAAATTAGTTCTAAATAAGAAGCTTAAAAAAAAAAAAAAAGCAAGTGTCTCCAGGAGTTTCACTGATTTTCTGACTGCTTCTCCACTTCTCTTGGTGTCTGTCATTCTATCTTTCTTTCATCCTTTTAGTACCTCTCGCCCCTGTTCTTTGCCCCCTTTCTCTTTCTCAGTCTCTGTCCCTCATTTCTCCTTTCCTCAAAAATTTGCTCTCCTCCCAGATTTAACCTCCCCACTTATAAATATTTACTCAGTCACCAAGTTCTGTTAATTAAACTTCACAAACAGCTGCCAGTTCTTCCCTCCTCTCCTGTGCCACTTCCACAGCCCCTGGTTCATATCATCACCCATACCTTACAATCAAGCCCAATTTTTCTGAGGGCCCCCTTGTGACTTCCACCCCTGGCAAGGCTCAGCTGGTTCACTCTCTACCCTCCTGCAGCTCCAGTTATGTCTCTCCCTGCAAGGACAACATCACTGGCTCTGAGTCACCTACCAAGGAAAGCCCAGGCAAGCGTCATCATGACCTGGCCCCTGTTTCCCCAGCATCAACCCTCCCCATCAGTCTCACAGCAGAGCCTGTCAGGGACTGCTGCACACAACGAAAGAACAGTGCTTCGTCCTCCGGAAGGCAACAAAGTGGGCTGAGGTCCTGGGACTGGGTATGGAGGAGGGAAGAGGGATGGGAAGATAGGGTTTCATTTCAGTATCTGCAGGAAAGGACTTCTGATGATAAGGGAGGGGTCTCAAGCCTCCCAGTAGAGTGGCCACCAAGGTCCTGCTTGCCACTGTACAAGGGGTATAGGAGACGCTAAAGCTTGTCTTCCACGGAAAGGGGAAAGTAGGCTGAGGTCAGAGCAGGCACTGCGGCCTCATCTCCCACACCAGCTACTGGCCTGTAGCAATGCTACCTGTTCCTGACATTGGAATGAGCTATTCCACGCTCCTTACAAGCCTACTAACCCTGTGCAGTACAGCAGTTATGCTTTATTAATTTGATAACTGCGTGCCCCAAACAATACCAAACACATCACAGTGGGCTGATAGGTCTGCAAGCATCGACCACGGATAAAGGCTATGTCCAGAGGGAGTAGAATTTGGATTAGACATTCCTAAGTACTTCAGCAAAGTAGGTTCCAGCAGCTTGAAAGTAGTCACCTACAAAGAGACACAGGTGCTGGGAGTCCACACCCCCAAACAGCAAAGGGCCTGAGAGGCTGCTGGTGAGGACAGCATCTCTCACAAAAAGGCTGTTGTTGCAATTGTAGATAAGGGGACCCAAGGGAAGTCCTTGGGTCTTGCGGAAGTTATGCAAGTGTCCCTAATTTCCATCAGAGTGACGGACACTTAGTAAATACTCCACTTAGTAAATACTCCGTGTCATTTATCAAATAGAGGAATGAATGGATGAACCATCAATTGCTTCCCTGTTCCTTTTCATTGCATGGAAAGGAATATGGGCCCTTGGGCCCCACCCTGAGGTACAGGTCAGAAGCTGCTTTGGGTGGCACATGCCGACCTGGAGGACCAGTGGCAGGCCTCCTCCAGGTTGACCGAAGGGAGCCCAAAGAGAAATTAGCATCTCAAGTCCCTTGCATCCTTGTGAAGAAAGCACTCCAAGTGTGGAGACTTGCAAACTTGCTGGGTGTGTATGGGCTGCCTCAGGAGCGGAGCAACAAATGAGCCTGTGCAGATGGCGCTGAGATAAACGGCGCCATCTTTTTACTGTAGCAGTACAGTCGTAATTTTCCAGAGACATTTATTAGGCAGCGTCTCCCTTCTGCAGGCCTGTGCTGTGGCTGGCGCGCAGAGATGCTGCGAGCTAGGTGGAGAGTGGAACCCAGTGCTAATGGCATGGTGGGCACCCAAACCTCTCCCATCCCGTTCCTCCCATTCTCGCTTCTGACAATTTATAGTTCAGTTTGATGCGTGAATAGCTGTATCTCTCTGGTAATATGTATTCTTTGTAACTATTCCCTGCTGTGGCGTATCCTAACAGAACTCCATCAAATAATTATCTTCCCTTTTATTTATTCTCCTTCTTTTCACTTGATCTGCATCACTATAAAATATTCCAATGGCCCCTGAGTAGAAAGTCTTCTTTGTGATTGTAAAGTGTATTTATATGCAGTGTTAAATCCACACTTGGTGATGCTTCATCTCAGCACTTGCCCAGTTTGACCTTTGATGGGTCCTCAGTTCTTCCCAGTTCCCAGGAAGAACTAGAGTCTTTGAGGGCACTGGGTTGGCCCCAGGCCCCCAGTGACACAGATTTTCCAGCTCAGGAGCTTCTGACTGGCTTCACCTCAGCCCACCCTCACCTTGGAAAGCAGCTCTTTCCCAGGACCTTTGGGCTCTTCCCCAGGTCCCATTTGACACAGGGAGGCCTGGTCCAATTTAGTCCAAGTTCCTCCATTTCTCAGAATCTAGCAAAAGTGAGGAATAGTTATGAAACCACAGTACCCGTGTCCGGGTTGCACGGCTTCGACTCAGTGACAGGCTTGCTCTAGTATAGTCAGGCCCTTTAATGTTATATCACTTCTCTAACCAGACTGACAGCTCCCTGCGGGCAGGCACTAACTCGATCTTCTACCTTTCTTGATTTTCACAAAGGCTTTGGCACAGAGCTGAATGATCAGCTCACAATGAACAGTAAATAGTTATTGCCTTGAGTCCATTTCCTGGGAGCACAGTTTGATTAGGTCCAACATACCAGGTCCACTATGTTCATACTAAGTTGCATATTAAACATATGGCTCTACCATTTTTGTAAAACTATCTCCAGCGAGAAGACAAGCTCCTAAAGCATCTTACAATCTCAGAACTGGAAGCCATCTCAGGGGTCCCTCGCTTCCCTTACATCAATGTATCAACATGAATCCTGGAACCATTCTCCCTCCTGTTTTGTCCTCTAAGAATCCAGATGATGCAATTTGAAGGAAGAAGATGCAAAATATTTCAAAAAGAGAACACACTTAGGACCAAGATACCTGGATTCTGGTCAGTTCTCACACTGCCCTTCTGAGTCATAGGAATTTACCACCTTCACATGTCTCATCTATATAAAATACAGAAAGACAAAAATCTATGGATCTTTTGTTCGACACTCTACCTCCAGATGTGTATCTGTCTTACCTGGAAAAGCCACCAGAGGTGGGAATTCAGCAACTTTGCCTGTGACTTTGACCAAGGCTTAACCAGCTGGAGTTCAGAATGTTGTCTTGTTTGCAACTTAAGCAGAATCTGCTCTCTCAGTTGCTTACCAGGAATAATACAAGTATTCCTCCTTCTGTATCCTGGAGCTAATGGAGGAGGCTGGAGCTGAGGCAAGGCTTGGAGCTCCCCAGGGAAACAGTTTTCCATCCAGCCCTGCATCAGGAACACCTGTAGTCTTTAAGCACCTGCACAGGCCAGGGGCCCATCCAGGATCTGCTGGGTCGGAGTCTCTGGGGATTGGGTCTTGTTATGTGTGTTTTCTAGAGCTCCCTAATTGATCCTGAAGCTCCATTAGGGTTAGAGAAGGCCTGTGGGGGTCCCATGGCCTTTCCTCCTCTCCTCCTACCCCCATGGGAGGGGATTGAAAACCTCTGGTGCTTTGGTTTCTCTTGTCACTGGGCTCTGGTGGCAGGACTTGAGACAAAGCAGCAAACAACACCCACTCAGAACCATAGCAGCAGCTGAGCAGCACAGCTTCCTGGAGGAGGTGTCACCCACCCTGCCTGCCTGGCAAGCTGGACCAGCAGTGCGTCCCCTCCTAGTCACTGTGGCATGTATTCTGGTGTCCATCCATTCAAGTACCTGTGTATATACAGACTGGTTGCTGAGGCAGGACGGGTTTCAGACTCCAAGAAGTTCATCACCCATAGCAACTCTTCATCCTCCATCCCACTCCCAAGCCCCATACTCTGCTGTGTACACAGAGCTTCTCAATGCCAAAGCTCCTGAGGCTTCTGTCCCAAAAAACCCTGATTGCTGGGCCCTCAGAGTCTACCCAAGATCTCTTCTCCATCCCTGCCCCACCTCTCAGATGAGGCTGAATATGCCCTAGTCCATGGCAGGGGATAGGCTTTGTTCTGGCCCTTGGGAAGGAGCCATGTAATAACACTCAGTCACTCTTTTAAGAATTTTATTTCTTGGGCCATATCTTTCTTCTGTTCCTGCCTTGGCCTGATCCCCGGTCTCAGTGACCTTCCTGATTTCCCTTCTACACATTCCTAGCTTTGCTGGCTTCCCCAACCTTAGCTTCTTCCATTGTCTTCTAGACTTAGGTGAAGATTCCATATTTCCAATATCCCCTCCCCATCTCGCCTGCCCCCCACCCATCCCTCTCTGAATGTAGGAAAGGTTAGCTCAGGGACCACTGATGTTTCCCATCTCTTTAGGATGCTCTTCTGGAGAGGATCTTTCCAAGCTCCCCGAAGACAAGCCTGGAGCATCGCGGTGGACATGGCTTGGTGGACGAGAGGTACAGTGGGGTCAGTAGCCACACATTCTTCTTCATACCTAGCTTGGTCTGCTCCTGGGATACTCCCTTTCTACTGCCCACCATTCGCCTCCATTTTGGCCCGGGCTGAAGGTGAGCAAAGCCTGTTGGAGGCTCCAGAAATGATGAGGGTAGAAATGCCTTTCCCCTGGCTCTTCTCCTTTTTGCTGCAGTGAGCGCCTCTCACCCGGGGACCCTTCCAGACACCACTGAAAGTTCAGCAGCAGCTGTTCGGCATTTACATTTTACACAGTGCAAGGTTATTTGACTGCCACGATTTGATCTTCCCTAGTTAATAACCTTGACTTATGGAATAATAGCAGGAACGGCTCCATTCTTTTCCTGCCAGGGATTCCTGATGCTTAGGGGTGGTGGGTGAGCATAGTCCTTTTCTCCAAACCCCTCTGCTTTGTTGTCCCACCACAAACGGGACCAACCCTGCAGGATCTGAGAAATCCGACAGGCTGTGGCCATGGTCAAGTCTTCTGTCGGCATCTCCTCTACTTCCTCTCTTGGCTTAAAAAGACCCTGTCTAGCTCCTCTTTATGCACCACCCATTTCCAGACTCTAGTTTTCCTTCTTAGTCCAGAGCCACAAATAGAATGGGCTATAATCTTGATCCCGCTCCTCTTGAGGAGCACTTCCTGGCAAGGGTTAACTGTGTGTATAAAATTGATTGCGATTTTAGTAATTCGGTATAATCACAGTCTACCAGCAGGCTGCTTTTCCAGCAGGAGGGTTTGGAATTATTTTCTGGAGTTTGCAATATAGAACTTAAATTAAGCCTCAGAAGTCAGGGGAGCTCTGCAGCATCCCTAATGCGGTGCTAAATTCTCAGCAGCACAGTCTCTGTATTAAAGCCTTTGCTGGCAATTAGGTTCATTAACTATCACAATACCTTATTTATTACTCGTCGTGCCATATGGTTTCCCAGCTAAAGAATGGCGCCCATTCTCCTACAGACCATTTGGCATCATAAAAATGTTAACAAATAATATTATGGCTCTCGGGGGCACAAGGCCTTGCTGGGTTCTGGGTCTGAGCGGCAGGAGAGAATATGAAAACATTTTTCTTCTATGGTGAAATAAAAACTTCCTCAAGACAGAAGTATTCAGAGAATATCACACTTGCATAACATAAATGGGAGTTTTATTTACTCTCGTAATGGTTATGTCAATATTTGCATCAGCTGGGACTTTCACTCATCTTCCTCCCCACTCTCTTTTGGGGTTGTTTTCACTTCCGCCTCTCGCCCTTACTTCTCTACTTCGATGGCATGAGGCCAACTCACGAGGAAGGCCTGGGGTTGAGCTGCTGATGGGTTGAGAGCTGCTCTTGGGGTCTACTGCAGTTTATCCATTGTGTTAGTCAGGTTTCTGTCACTATAACAAAATACCTGAGATAATCAATTTATAAAGAATAAAGGGTTATTTTAATTCACAGTCTAAAAGCAATTGGCCCTGTTGTTTTGGGGCCTATTGCAAGTTAGCACATCATGGTGAGAGCCTGTGGCAGAACAAAACCATCCATCTCAGCTAGAAAGCAAAAGAGAGAAAGAAGGAGAGACTTGAGGACATGTCTCCAATGACCTAAGGACCTTCCATTAGGCCTCACCCCTTAAAGGTTCCAGTACCTCCTGTAGTGCCCTTCTGAGAACCAAACCTTTAACACTGGGACCTTTGAGCGACACCTGAGATCACCTTGCCCCTGCTGCCTGCTCAGCTCACCCCACCTCAGTGCTTCACCTGCAGCTAGTATTTTTAGCAGAAATTGGAAGGGATGCAGTGTTCATGTTGCCCTGTGTTGAGTTCTGCTGCCTGGGCCTGGGCAGCCTCCACTGTGGAAGGTGGACAGGGGAGAGGCCAGAGAAGGAAGAGAAGACAACAGAAGGGTAAGAGAGATCCACCTCCAAGGGCCAATCTGAGAAAGCCACCTCCTGAAGACAAAGATTTTCCTGTTCCTTACCTCTGGCTGTGGAAGTGCCAGGCATTTGCCTTGGGGCTGCTCAAACAGGAGGAACTTGCTGCCTGTTCTTTGGTGAGCAGGTCCTGGAGTGTGAGGTGCTCTCTAAACTCCCCAGCTATGGCCTTCCTGTGAAATGGGGGCTATGCCTGGGCAGAATTCCAGTGCAGGTTCCAGAAGGTGCTTTGTGATTCACCTTTTCTCAAATGACACCTTGAGCCTGGAAGGAAACCCTCTTTGGAAAGCAACCAATAAGCAACGTAAGGTAATGGTTAACATTATCAACACTAGACCAAGACCCCCTAGTTTTGAAGCCTAGTGTATAACCTTTGTATGACTCAGTTTCTTCATCTGTAAAATGGGGATAAAAATAGCCTCAGAAGCTTAAAAGGGTTGCTCTCTCTAGGGGCTTAGGGCAGGGCTGGCACAAAGCAAGTGCTGTGCAGGGGAAAGTTGTTATAGGAAAGGTTCTTTTGGGCCACCTCTTTTCTTTAGTCTGATTCTTCTTTTTATCCCTGCTATAGTTTGGATCTGGAAAGTCCCATAAAGACCCATGTGCTTAGGCTTTGGGAGTGGTAGATCCTTTGGAAGGCGGGACATGCCCTGGAAGGGGCTTTTGAGACTGTGGCCCATTCTTCTGTTTTGCTTCCAGGCTACCATGAGGTGACAGCGTTAGCCATCATGTGGTCCCACTGTGTCACGCCGCCTCACCACAGGTCCCAAAAGAATGAGTCAACTGGCCAAGAGCTCACACCCCCAAAACTGTGAGTCAAAATAGACCTTTCCTCCTTGAAGTTGATTATCTCAGGTGTTTGTTGCAGTACAACAAGGCTGACTAACACAGTTCCTTTAAGGCACTTGGGATATCGATTGTTCCCAACTCCTCAGCCACATGGCACCATCCAAAGTCCTGATTCTTAACTGTGAAGTCAAGCCATTTGGGCAGGGGCAATGCCAGGGTGACATTTGCTTCCATTTCTACATCATTTCTTTCTTGTGTCACGTGTCTTCCAGGGTTCCATTACACACTTCCCCTAAATACCCTGTCCCAAACCCAAAACCATGGTCACAGAGGTTGATGGAGACTTGACTGGAAACAGAGCCAGACATTTAGGCAGGATGAGACCCTGGAGATGACCAGAGAAGAGGTGACATGGCCCTGGTCATATAACCAGGAAAGGGCAACAGCAAGTCCCTATCTCATGTCACCTCAGCTCCACTCAGCTGACCAGCAAGGAAGAGTCCAAAGTGCAGCAGAGAACTCAAAAGTGAACAATTCCATCAGGTATCAATTGGAAGTAGAAAGGATCGGCCCCATGTTAGACTCAGCAGATGAGGCTTTGAGATGGGCAGCACAGGAACATGGAAAGAGCTGTCCCCAGGCCTCTGCTAGGTCCAGAGTCCCTAAAAAGAAACAAGTAAGCCCTGGCAAGGGCAGTACCACAGGAGTCTGTTCCCGTCCCCAGGAGACTGCTTCAAAGTTCAAGGTGTAGGGATGGGCTGCCCCTCCCAGTGGACCCAGCTGGCTCCTCAGAACTCATTGCAAACTCTGTCCAAGGGCACCTGCTTCCCTTCCTCCTGGTTTTCTCCCATTACTTGCAGCTGATGAATCTGTTGCCCCTTGATTCTCCCAAGAATCCTGGAAGAATTTCTAGGAGGGAAGGTACAGGGCCTGGGGTGATGCAGTGACACTATGGGAAGGTGCACAAAGATGTGTATGCTCCCAGCGTGCACAGAGATAACCAAATACAGCATGTGTGTACAGTCCAGTGACACCTTCTTTCAGGACACACAATCTGATTTCCAGAGATCACTTTCCCAGTCTACCACCAAAGAACTGTGCATCTTCGTGCACATTTCCAAATAATTCTCTGCCCATTTTTACCATTTGTAAATGGGGCTAATAAAAGGATCCTACTCTGAGGCTGGAGCAGTGGCTCAGTGGTTGCAGTGTTTGCATGGCATGCAGGAGGACGTGGGTTCGAACTCCAGCATCACGTACACAACAAAGTGTCGGAGCAATGAAAGCCACATGAAAAACTAAATAAAATTGATTGTCTCTCTCTCACCATCCCTCTCTCTTAAAAAAAAAAAAAAGATCCTTCTCAAAGCATAGATGTGATTCTTAAATTAGACAATAATTATAAGTCTAAAACGTCCTGTTGTATGCACTCAGTAATTGCTAGCGATTACACTAATCATGAACATTATGTATGACCATCTACCATGGGCCAGGTTGCATTATTTATCTATGATATATGTGTGTTTTCTGTACATTATTATGGTCTTTACAACAACCTGTAATGTAGATGTGCCTACCTCTGTTTTACAGAAGGTTACACTAAGGCTCAGAGAGGAGATGAGTTAATTAAAGGAAGCATAGGACTTTGAGCCCATCTCCTGTCACATGGGGCCCACCTTTCCTCTGCTTCCTGAAAAGACGGGCATGGGGGGAGGCCAGGCTGAGACCTCCATGAGGGCTGAGGCACCATGGCAGATGGGACTGCTCCTGAGGGTCATGCTGTCCCCTGACGTCACTGCTGCCTGGCAGGGGAGCACCAGGCCAGTGAGACCTGGGGGTGGGGTCTCACCACAGAGACTCAAACCTAGAGGGAGGAAGGGCTGCTTGGGACAGGCAGAGCAATCAAAAGGGAATATGCCAAAAGCTGCTGCCATGAGGAAGAGAGAGAAGACGAGGATCAGGAGATCATTTTCAGGAACATTAGACAGAGACCAGAGAGGAGAAGTGGGTGATTTTAATCTCATGCAGCTGCTGGAAATTAATTTAATTGTGCTGGCGCTGGCGCTTCTCCCTTCCAACCCATTTCATCCAGGGCCTGATGGAGAGCTGAGCCTGAAGGAGATGGCTTTGCTGTTCCAGGCAGCATTGGGAAAGCAGCCCTGGGCCAGACTTTGAACCCTGATGGCTGAGGGGCATCAGAGGTGAGAGAGTAGGAAGCACTTCCCAACAGCAAAGAGCTCACTCTGCAGATAAGCGAAAGGGGCAGTAAACCAGCTTCTCTAAGTTAAGCACAGAAGAGATTGATGGGACCGTTGTTTCCTGAGTCTGGGCCAAGAGTGTGAGGTCTGCCCCAACTCACTCACCCCATGCCACCTATTCCCAAACACTGGGGCCCACAGCCATATCCAGATGCTGCCGTCACAGCGTCCTACTCTTGCTCACCTGCCTGTGAGGCAAACAAATGCCTGCTTTTGACCAAGGGTCCTCAGTCTTGGAGGAACATGAGAATTCCCTGGGGGCTTTAAAAGCAGATACCGACGCCAAAGCCCCACCACTGGAGGTTCTGACTAAATTCAGAATAAACGCTTGTGGCTGATCCTGGACAGTGGTGGTTTTCCAAGTGCCCGGGCAATTCTGTTGTGGACCAGGGCTGAGACCTGCAGATTGAAAAGACCACTTGGGCCCAGGTCCTGTTCAGTTCTGCCCTTTGGCCACTAGAGGTCAGCAGGGCTTGGAGGAAGGGGCTGCAGGTAGCCTTAGCAGAGCCTGCCTGGCTGTCCCTGTGCTGACTGGCCAGCCTTCCCCCTGTCTGGTCACAGGGGATGCAGCTCAGGTGCCGAAGTGCCCTGAACTAAGGGAGACTCTACAAGAGGGAGAAGGTGCCTTGCTGGCAGGATCAAGATAAATGAGCCACAGAAAGTTAACCTCACTTAAGAGACTTGAAAGCACCCCTGAATAGACCCTCACAGTCTTGGCCTCCTACAGCAAGTGCCTCTGTGCCCCAGGTTATTCTGATCTGGTCATTGCCCGGCTTTTGTACAGGTGTGTATGTGTGGTGTGTGTGTTTAGTACTTGGGATTGAACCCAGGGGTGCTTTACCACTGAGCCACATCCCCGGCCCTTTTTATTTTTTGAGACAGGGTCTCACTAAGTTGCCAAGGCTGATCTCGAACTTATGATCCTCCTGGCTTAGCCTCCCAAGTCCCTGGGATTATAGGTGCACATCATCATACCAAGTTGGGTGTGTGCCTAACGTGCACACATGGCCAGCATGCCAGGGGAAACCGGTATACATAGAAAAGAAATAGTTTGCCTTTTTCATAAGAGGAGCCAGCATTTGGATTCCAAAGGTTGTTTATTTTGATTCACTGCTGTCTTCATTGGGGAAGAAGAAAGCAGAAAGTCCCTTTACTTTGGCTCATATGTGGCATACATAACCTCACTGAGTCCCAATTTCAGATGAGCGAGTAGAAATGGACTGGTGATTCAGCCTTCTTTCATCATCTTCAAAAAAATATGAAGAGCAGAGAGAAAGGAGGTTCCATATTTCAATTTAAGGAAAATGAAAGGAACGCTAATTTTCCACTGAAAGTACCTGACCTCAGAAATGTCAACCCTGGGGGCTGGTGTGGTGGCTCAGCAGTTACAGCGCTTGCCTTGCATGCACAAGTATGCGGTTTCAAACCCCAGCACCATGTATACAACGAAGTGTTGGAGCAACGAAGGCAACATGAAAAACTAAATAAAATTGATTCTCTCTCTTTCTCTCTCTCTCTCACTGTCCCTCTCTCTTAAAAAAAGAAAGAAAGAAAGAAAAGAAATGACAACCCGAGAAGGCTCCTCTGCTCAAGTCTGGAAGTTGGAGCCTGCCTGGCTCTTGGCACTCCTCCAATGTAGCATCATGATTACTTACCGTGGAGTCCACTTTTCCTTCTAAACCACAGGCTGCTTCAGGGTAGAATGAGTTAGTGACACGTAGTAGGTTCTCAATAAAAGTTTGCTGTCAATCTTATCTTGAATTAAACTTGCATAATATTTATTTAAAGAGAGAGGGACAGTGAGAGAGAGAGAGAGGAGAGAGAGAGAGAGAGAGAGAGTCAATTTTATTTAGTTTTTCATGTGGCCTTCCCTGCTCCAAGACTTCATTGAGTATGTGGTGCTGGGGTTTGAACTTGCATACTAGCGCATGCCTGGCAATTGCCACAACTGCTGAGCCACCACTCCATCCCCGCTTGCATAATATTTAAAAAACACCAACAGAACATTCTTTCTGTTAATTTCCAAAGTCTTCCTTTTTTTTTTTTTTTAAGAAAAGAGAGAATCAATTTTATTTATTTTTCCATCTGGCCTTTGTTTCTCCAACACTTAGTTGTTTATGTGGTGCTGGGATTCAAACCAGGGGTCCTTTCATGTGCTCCAATTGCTGCTGAGCCACCGCTCCAGCTCTAGCCCCAAGTCTTGCATTCTTAATCTGAAAATGTTTGGTGGAAATTTGTTAAAAATGCAGGTTCTTGAACTTCAATCCACCGCCCACAGTGACAGTAGCTGGAAGGCTTAGGGTGAGGTTGAAGAATTTACATTTTTGATGAGTGTGCCAGTTAATTCTCAAATTGTGAAAAGGAAGAAAGCCCCCACCCCTGCGGTCCTGGCTGGGCTCTTTTGTATAGCCCTGACTTCATCCCAGGTCCAGAGACACTGGCCAGGGTTTGATTCTGCACAGGGGCTACAATCAATGCTTCCGTTCCTCTGGGAGGGTATATTGCGGATAGTTTTCATTGTCCCCAGCAGGGCCAGCAAGGTGCTCTTCTGCTCCAGCGGACTGGTTCCTCTCAACAGCTTGGCTTTTTTCTTCTCTCCTCACTCCTAGTTTATGGTTCCTCTTACTAATCCAGCAGGAGGGCAAACATTCTGGGCCTACATTCCACTATGGAATCCCTATTGACATGGGGATGAACATGGGGACCATCTTTTTTGGCACTAGGAATTGAACCCAGGGTTGCCATACTGCTGAGATATGTCCCTAGTCCCCCCCCCCCCCCCCGGCCCCACAGACAGTGCCTCACTAAGTTGCTGAGGGTTTCTCTAAATTGCTGAGGCAGGCCTTGGATTTGAGATTCTTCTGTCTTAGTCTCCCAAGTCCCAGGGGGTTACAGGTTTTTGCTACTGCACCCAGCTGTTTTTGTTTTGAGGGGGTTTACTGGGGATTGAACCCAGGTATGCTTAACCATTGAGCCACATCCCCAGCCCTTTTTATTCTTTATTTTGAGACAGTCTTGCTGAGTTGCTTATGGCCTTGCTAAATCGCTGAAGCTAGCTTTGAACTTGCGATCCTCTTGCCTATAGCCTCCCAAGTCTCTGAGATTATATGTGTGTGCTATCATGCCTGGCTGGGCCCAGTCTTTTTTTTCCCTCCTCCTCCTCCTCCTCCTCCTCCTCCTCCTCCTCCTCCTTCTTCTTCTTCTTCTTCTTTGTGCTGAGGATGAAATCCAGGGTCTTATGTATGATAGTCAAGAGCTCTGCCAGTGAGCTAAACCCCCAACCCCAATTTGAAACTCTTGTAAATATGCTTCTGCTCTTATCTTGGCCTTTCACATAAGAGAAGGAATTAAAGAAAGCATGTAGAAGGAGGGGTCTGAGGACCGGGGTTTAACCTACATGTTACCCAGCAGTTTGGTCACCACAAGGCCTTGCCTTGACCTCCATCAAAAACCTTTCCATAGCTGCTCCAAAGAGATGTGGATTCTGATGAGATCTTTGTCCCGTTCTGCCTTCCTACAAAGACCCTATCAAGGAGGCTGCCCAAAGTGCCATTTCCCTGAGCCTGGCTAGACTGGGCTGGGGCAGGTGGATAAAACAAACTTTAAAAATAGCTAAGATTAGTGACCACTTAATGCATTCCAGACATTAGACTAGCCACCTTTATAGACATATTAAAACTTATGGGGCTGAAGTGGCTCAGCGGTTGGAGCACTTGCCTGGCATGGGTTCAAACCCCAGCACCACATACACAACTATGTGTCAGAAAAACAAAGGCCAGATGAAAAAAATAAATAAAAATTGATTCTCTCTTACTCTCTCCCTCTCTCTTTAAAAACAGAAAACAAAAACAATCAACAACAACAACAAAAAGAATTTATGGCAAAACTGAAAAGTATCACACATTTTTATTTCTAGCTCCATTTTATAGATGAGACACAGAGCATTTAAAGAATTTGCTCAGGACTTGCAGCTACTAAGTGAGAGTGATGTGATTTGAACTCAGATCTGCCCGGCCAAACCTCCACCTTGAAATCAGAGAAAGGATAAAGCCTCTTATTATTTCTTCCAGACATTCAGGACATAGTGCCTAGATCCAACAGAGGTCTATGAAAGGGTTTGCCACTTGACAAATTGCATTGATTCCAAATACAAAATGAAAATTATAAAATTGAGACGTTTAAAAACTTTTATTTAGCAGGGTGTGGTGGCTCACACCTGTAATCCCAGCAGCTTGGGAGGTTGAGGTAGGAGGATCACAAGTTCAAAGCCAGCTTCAGCAACCTAGCAGGGCCCTAAGCAACTTAGCAAGACCCTGTACCAACAAAATAAAAAAATAAAAAGGGCTGAGAATGTGGCTCAGTGGTTAAGCACCCCGGGTTCAATCCTTAATACCAAAATAAATAAATAAATAAATAAATAAAACCCAACCAAACAAGAAGACTGTTTAAATGATGGCACAATACATTATGACAAGTGGTTACCCTACAGCTCCCATCTTAGAGAACTTTATAGAAATGATGTTTAATGGGGGCAGATGCATTCTGATCAGCTGCCGTGGCTTCTAAAGGAGAGCCTAGGATTTACCACCATCGCACCTCACCCATCTCTAAACATTGTCCCCTACCCTGGTGTCCCCAACAGAAGCATGAAGGAATTCAGGAGGACCAGAGTACCATGTCAGGAGATCCTGCTTTCAGCAACCTCCTGACAGCCACTCTTTGTATCAGTTTTCCTGCCAGCAGAATGGGATAATATATTTGTCTACCTCACTCCCAAGGGAGACACGAAGAGCAAATAAAATCATCTTTTGAAACACAAGAAGTCCCATAGGTTATCCCAAGAGCCTGGATTGTAAAGAATGATGATCTTGGTACAGAAACCTCAAATCAAAACAAGGAAACAAACAATTTTTATATGTGAAAAATATTCCCAGTGTCTTACGTTTCCAATTTCATCAGAATAATTACAAACATTTGCATAGTATCTCACATTCCTTGTCCCTTGTAACCACCTAACTATCTTACAAAGTCAGATTCTTCTTACTTCTTTATAATAAGTGCAAGATGGGGCTGGAGTGGTGGCTTGGCGGTTAAGGCTCTTGTACGGCAAGCATAAGAACACGGGTTCGAACCCCAGCACCCACGTACACAACTAAGTGTCAGAGCAATGAAAGTCATATGAAAAAATTCAATAAAAATTAATTCTCTCTCTCTTCCTCTTTTTCTCACTGTTCTTCTCTCTTAAAAAAAAAAAGTGCAAATTAACAGAGCTGCAGAGCCATCAGCTAGTAAGAGCTAAAGCCTCTAAGGCCAACCTGGACATCGCCCTGATTTACTAACTATGTGGCCTTCAGCTGTGAGTGTAACTCTCTGAGCCTAAATTTCTTGTTTGGTAATAGGTATAATATGTCTGTCTGTTGAGCTGATACAACACAATATCATAAAACAGGTGACTTATGAACAACATTTGTTTCTCACAGTTCCAGCAGCTGAGAGGTCCTAGATCAAGGTGCAAGCAGATTCAGGGCTGGTGATGGCCCATTTCCTCATTCATAACGGCTGCTTTCCCGGTGTCTTTTTAGAGGCACTTTCAGGAGGGCTCCACCCTCATGACCTTATCACCTTCCCATGGCCCCACATCTTCAACATATGAATTTGTAGGAGACACAGACATTCAGTTCACAGGAAATGCCCCTCTTTAAAATAGGTATAATATAGCAGTCATATCCATCTACCAGACATTTAGGGAGTTAAATAAGAAAAAGCATAAAAATGCACTCAGAGCAATTACTATGTAGTTAGCGCTCCGTAAATGTAGATATTGTCATTTATTATCACTATAATTATTATCATCGCAGCACTCCCACATATATTCATCTTTCTTTTCTCCCAAACCAACATGTATATAAATTTCCTTTCCAGGAATGAAGATCTCAGAGCTGAGCTCCTTGGGGATACTAGGCCAAAATGTCAGCCTGACTTTGACTTCATCCTCAAGATCATGCAAAAAAAGGCAGAAAAGTTAAACAGCGGGGGAGGGGAGAGAACAAACAGATGGCAATTTAGTCAAGAAGTGGGGAGGAGGAGCGCCACCCTGAGGCTGGGCTCTGTTGGGCCTGCATATTAAAGGGGCTACTCATGCCTGACCCTGGCAGCTTGACTTGAACGCCAAAGGGCACAGTCTAAAAATGAGTCCTGTACAGATGGGGAGATCCCAGGTACTTGGGAATCTGTTTTCATTTCATGATCAACAACTAGGACCCACATTGTTACAGGAAAATATAAAAGAGCTGGTTCAAAGGCTGATTGGCACATAGCTAGGTTGTAAAATTAGCACTATCTGGGCCAAGGCTGAAGAAAATTCCCCACCCCCCTTTCACATAGGGAGCTTGGGGTAGAGCCCTGGGAGGCCTGCTAGCTGGCTGGCTTGTTAGGATCCAACCTTGTTCTAGCACTGACATCCCAGATCTGCCTGCCCCACTCTCCACTAGCGATGAACTGAGTCCATACCAGTTTTGCTCTGATCTCTGAGACTATAATGGGAAAGACAAAACCATGGGAGGACAGTGCCAGGTCCCTAGAGCCTCAGCCAGATATGGCATCTTTGGTCTCTTGAAATTCCATAGCACACATGTGAACTTGCCAGATCTAACAAGGTGAGGGGACCTTGCGGTCTTGTCTGGCTGTCTACTCATCCATATTTCAACACTTAGTCAGTATGCAAGGATTTACAACTTTCCTTCCTCATCTACCAACCACATTCACCTCCTCCTGAGACTTGGTGGCAACCTGACAAAAGAATCTGGAATCTGAGGAGTGTGCTGAAGATCTCAGCATCTCATTTGGAATGTCTCCCCTTCTCTCGCCCATCCACCAAAATGTTCTCCAGATCCGAAGAGGAGGCTGTGCGCTGGCCAGGGGTGACCTTGGAGTTAGATTTTGAAGGAGAAATTATTTTGGCCCAGACAGAAAGAGAAAGCGTACCACAGGTAGAAGGCACAGCATGTCCAGAGCCTAGGAAGCATGGCAATGACGGTGTGTCTGGGGACTGGGGTGTGGTTTACTGGAGAAGAAAAATGGTGCCAGCTGGTAAAGGTCATCATGGCCATGCTAAGTAGCTTAATGTAGACCACGAGAAGATCCACTGAAGGGTTTTCAGTAGGGGAGTGGCAGCTGTCCTTTAGAAAAATAACACCAGTGGCCACTTGGAGGAAATTTTGCCAAGAGGTGGCTAGAAGCAAATTGGCGTGGCGGGCCAAATCCTCCCTGAAGATACATTTGGCCTTAAGTTATTTTAATGCTATTTCTAGACAAAGAAGTATCAGATGACATGAAAGAAAAGGACAGAAAACTTGCGAAAGGTTCCAAGGAGCAGGGCTAGGACTAGGTGACGCAACTGATTCTTAGGGTGCAAAACTGAAGGAAGCATCACTCCCAGGTTCTTGCAAGTGTTGAGAGGCACCTTAGATTATGCTCCTTTGCCACCTTGCTGGCCCCCCTCTCCTCCTAGCCTTGCCAATAAGCCTATCATCACCTTGTGTCTGTGGGTCCATTCGTGGCCTCTGCGTGGGTAAGGGCAGACCTGGGGAGCCAGCAAGCCTGTATGCATTTGTAGATGCTTAAATGCAAAGGTAAGAACGCTGGTTGGCGTCCCAGCTCTGTGCTTTACAGTCTCAGTCAAGCTGTACAGCCTCATGAGCTTGGAGTTCCTCATTTATAAAATGTTAAAATGAGATACTGTTATGTAAATGTGATGTATAAATTTCAGGCATTATCACTGCTTTTGCCTTCTTGGCTGGCACACCCTGAGAGCAGGGACATAATGATGCCTGAGGATGTTTCTTTTGGTAGCAGTACTAGTGAAAAAAACTGCAGCACACAAATGCCATCACTACCTCAGAGCCCGCAGAAGGACATATTCCTCTCCCTTCCTGGCTGTTTCTCAAGAATATGCTGCCTGTTTGTTTAAAAGTCCTAAGGGGGGAGGGGAAGTGTGCAGCTCCTTTTGTTCTTTCCTTCTTTGAACAAATGTTTATTATACGCCTACTATACACCACATGCCTCGGGGGACGGGCTACACAAAGTGAACCTGAGTCCAGCCGGCCGCCCTCAAGAGGCTCACTTTAACTAGAGGGGAGCTCTAGGAGGCTCCAAGGAGGCTAGCAAGGAATAAACAAGCAGTAGTGTAAACAAGGGAAACAATTTTCAGTAGTAACAAGAACTAGGAAAACAATTGAGCAAGGGCAGAGGGCATGGGGGTAGGGGCTGGTGGGAGGCAGCTCCAAATAGGGGAGGTGTGGGAGGATCTGAAGGGGGAGGGCTGCTGAGTTGAACTCCGGCATCAGTGGGAGCAGGAGTACTGTATTTTTCGCTGGAAGGAGAGATTTACAGTCAGGGGAACCAGTGCAAAGGCCCTGAGGTGGGAACTAGCGCCTGCCATTATATTATCTGCTTCGAGGCAGGTGTGTCATGTCGTAGTTGGGCATGATATCTGAACAAGGGAGGAACAAACGTGGCTAAAGACGTGATGCAAAGCAGCAGAGGTACATCTCTCATCCATTCTCATCCCCTCCTCTGTGTCAAGGCATCTTATTCGAGTCATAGCTAAACTCTCCTATAACTACAGCCGCCATACACTCACCCTCTGCCTCTTCCTCTGTGCCCTGCCGTGGCGTCACCACTGATACTTCCTTTCCTTTCTAGAACCACAGAGCCAGCATTGGCAGAGCACCTTACCATTTCCTGCCCGAGTTGAAGCCCAGCTTGTCCTCTCTCTCTTCTCCATTTTTACCTGCTCTTGTGTGTAGAGGTCCCCCAGCACCCGGGTTCCCTCATCACGGGCATCAAAGTCATGACAGAGAGAGACCCTCTTCCTTTAAACGCACCCACAACAGGACCTCTCTCTCTCTTGGAAGTTCATGCAGTATTATAGGGTATCATAGGCTTAGTGATAAAAGTAGTTCAGCATCTTCATGTTATCTACACCTGAGGCTCCCAGGAGGGGAACAGAAAGTACATTAGCCACAGGTCTTGGGGTTCCCATATAGTATCTCCAGTTTTACAGAGGAGGAAATTCAAGTATAGAGATGTTAAGTGATTTTCCCAGGGTTACACAGGAAGTGTTCGGCGGAACTGGCCTTGAGTCCAGGTGTCCTGAATGGAAATCTAACGTACATGTCATTGCATCATGCTCTCTCCATACCTAATGGAAAATCATTAAGTAAACATTCCAGAACATTCCAAAAAGGTGTTGGGGGAGAAAAAATTTATCATGCCTCCGTTGTTAATGTTTTACCCCTTGTTCCTGAAGGCTCTTACCAGGCAGTAAATTCAATAGAAGGAAAACTCTCTTCCTGAAAACATTGGATATTAAGCTTTTCTTTGAAAAGAGCTTCCACATGGTCAAATATTGGTATAGTTTATCTGAATGCTTTCCCTTGAAAGACAATCTCCTCCAATGACTGAGATCTCCTACATGATGGGGCTTCAATAAACCAAAGAAATCCATGTCTTGCAGTAGACTGTAGTTAATTTATAGTCTGCTCTGCTCTCCACCAAATTTCTCTTCCAGGTAATATTTTTGGCACTTTATTTTTAGTTGTGGGTGAGGGAGTGAGAGAGAATTAAAAAAAAACACAAAATTTAATATATACACACACACAGAATCATGTACTATTAACCTATATCTTGTTTTAACCTATTTTTTTCATGCAGCATATAATGATAGTTTTAAAAAGAATAGACTGGGCAAGAGTGGTGGCTCAGTGGTACAGCGCTTGCCTGGTATGTGCGAGGACCCAGGTTCAAACCCCAGCACCACGTACACAACTAAGTGTCAGAAAAACAAAGACCAGATAAAAATAACAGACGGGACAGGGTATGCACAGCATCTCCAATCTTATTGGCAGCATTTGTTTTCGGGAAAATGCCCCCGCCGCCCTGGGCATGGGATGCAAGCAGAGGGATGTCTAGGAAGGAAGCAGCTCTGGGAGTGTGATAGGCCTAGGTTATTTTCAGCTTTTCCCTTACAAATGTGGGCTCTTGGCCCAGGTCTTCGACTTGTTCAAGGTTACAGAGACCTTAGGTTTTTTCATTATATAGGTGAGGAAACCGAAGCTTAATAAGTTCAGAAACATTCCAAATTTTACATAGCTATTATATGACAGATCTGGGATTGAGACTCGCACTAGTATGATTTCAAAGTCTGGGCTCTGGCATGGCATACTGCTTCTCCTTAGGACTGTTAACTTTGCTAACCCCCAAAGGAACACATGTTTTACATGTAGGAATCACAACTGTAAGTAATAGGATCAGTTTGTGGTTTTTTGTTTGTTTTTAAAGAGAGAGGGACAGTGAGAGAGAGAGAGAGAGAGAGAGAGAATCAATTTTTTTTTAGTTTTTCATGTGGCTTTCGTTGCTGTGACACTTCATTGTGCACATGGTGCTGGGGTTTGAACCCACATACTTGTGCATACCAGGCAAGGCCGTAACCACCGAGCCACCACTCCAGCCCCAATAAGATCAGTTTTAAACTAGTATGTCAGACAGTGTATATGCTCATGTATCTATCTATATACACGCTGTTTTAATACATATGTATAAATACATACATAAACACGTGTATATACATAAATAGAGGATAATATATTGTCTCCAAATGCAAATTACATGCTTCTCACTAGTCACACTGAGAAAGATGATATACTACTTCCTACAACTCTGTTGCTATTATTGTTGGGTTATGAGCCACAGGAGAATCTTGGCTACATTACTCTCCAATCCCACTTGTTTGTGACCTCAAATTTTATTACCCAGCTTTATTACCTTCTGAGCTAGTTTTGAAAATCCTATTTTCCCTCTATGAGCAAGATATGCCATGACAAAGACTTTCTTTTCTTTTCTTTTTAATTTGGTACTCAGAATTGAACCCAGAGACACTTAACCAGTGAGCCACATCCCCAATCCTTTTATTTTTATTTATCTTGTTAAGTTGCTTAGCTAAGTTGCTGAGGCTGGCCTCAAACCTGCAATCTTGCTCACTCTCTTGAGTTACTGGGATTATAGATGTGTGCCACCATCCCTTGAGAGACTTTCAAAAAGTTAATGCTAAACACTTGGAAAGTAACTCCAAAATATCTCCAAGATTGACTGAATGGCTTCAGTGACATCCCCTTGATGACTCCAGCTCTGCTCCTAAATCCTGGCTCTGTGTGGCTTCAAGAACATTGTACCACCTCTCTATTCTACTTCCTCTCTTGTAAAATGGTAGGATTGGATTAGAGGACATTGCTTTTGAAAGTCTGTCTGGCATTTTGAAGAGGGCAAGCTCCTGTGTGTTTATGGCAGACTTAACTCCTTTGCCTCCCAGCATTGCCTATTGTACAGGAGTGGGACATGAGGGCCTAGTGGGTTCTCATGTAGAAACAAATGGAATAGGGCTGGAGCAGTGAGTGGCTCAGAAGTTGGAGCACTTACTTTCCTGGCATGTGTAAGTACCCAAGTTTGAACCCCAGCACCACATACACAACTGAATTGTTGGAGAAACAAAGGCCAGATGAAAAAATAATTTATTCTCGCTTTCTCTCTCTTTCTCCCTCTGTCTCTTTGAGAAATAAAAAAGAGGGGCTGGGCAGGGTCTCAGAGGTTACAGAGCTTGCCTGGCATGCATGAGGACAGGGTTCAAACCCCAGCACCATGTACACAATGATGTCTCCGAGCAATGAAAGCCACATGAAACACTAAATAAAATCAATTCTCTTTCCTCTCTCCCTCACTCTCTCCCTCTTAAAAAAAAAAAAAAAAGGAACAGCTTTTCCAGCCTACCCACTTTTCATTTTAACCCACTGTCTTCTGTCCTTCTCTCAATCTAGAGGACACAGAGAGAATGCAAAAAGAGTTCAGAATGTGCCATCGCCTTACACCCAACCTGTTCAGGGGGTCTTTAACTACTTCCTCCTGGGTCCTGGGCTCACTTTTCCTGATTCCTGCAATGTTACATTGCCACCAAGGATATCCCCAGGTCTGTCACTACAAAGGTTGCCCCTTAGTTATGCTCCTCTCCAATTTTTCCTCAGTGGGTCAGGCTGGGAAATCACCTTTTACTCTTCATTTGTAAGGAACTGTGAAGAAACTCAGATCTTAATGAACACCTGTTACAGACTGTGCTCTTGCTCCCAGGAAAACTGGCAAGTGTCCCAGTGTCCAGTCCCCAAGAAACGGTCCCCCAACTGCTTCTGATGGCCTGGCGATTATATCAGAATAGCTCAGTGGTTTAAAAATCACCTTTATCCCATCTCTCTCCCTTCCATTAGTGAAGGACCACATGCCTCTACCACCAGGAGTGGAAACCAATCCAAATCAGAACAAGGACAGGTGGTTCCAACGGTGGCATCTCTGGGAGTAGGCTGCCAATGAGTTGTGCAGCCTCAGGAAAGTTGTGTTCTCTCCGCCTCAGTTTCTTTAGCTGTAAAATGGGAATAACACGAGCACCTAGCTGGTGGGACTGCCTGGAGGAGTAAAGGAGATGGTAAGTATCCTTGGCCAGTGCCTGGAGGGCAGTCCATCCTCAGTGTTAGCCATGGTTATCACCCTATAAATGTCATGGTGAAAATAAACCCAAGGCCTGGCTTACATTTGTTTAATATGTCACGTCAATATCAAGTCAATAGTCACTCTACATAAACTGCGGAGTTTATCATTCTACTGTCAGGGGCCTGGCTCAGAGACTGGGAAGGCGTCTAATGAGGCCACACAGGAGGTGCTAAGGCCAGATTTGGGCTTCTTTGGTTACACTGTTTCTCTGTCCACACTCTTCTTTGTGGGCTTGTGTTATAGGTGCCTTGCTCCTCCCTTACTCACTGTTATTTTGGGAAAGGAAACAGCAAAAACACCCCCCACTGCAATCTGCCTTTCCTGACTCCAGCTGGGTTTACTGGACTGTAAGCTTTTTGAGGGTAGAATTACTCTGCTTGGTGGCAGACTTCACCCAGTGCCAGGACCCAGGTACACTTGAATTTTTAACAAAGAAGCAACACAAACACTCCAGGAATGGAGGTGCGGGGAGTTTAGCCTCTTTTCTAAGACTTTGCAGAGACGGAAAATGTTAAGAAAAGCAAATAAGCTGCCCCACATTCAGGAAACTGACATCCCTGCCAATTCACGATTAATCCACAAGGAGGAAGGTTGATTCCTTTAAGGAAAAGAAAAAGAAATCGGGGCTGAAGGAGGGGACACAAGGAGAGCTGTGGCTCGAGGATAGATAGAGGGTTACTTGACACTTTCCACAGCAACCTTTGGTGACTCCTGTTTCTCAAATAATGTGCTAAATATACACATTCCTGGTGAACTAGCTAACACCTAGAAGGTGGATCATTTAGCATCTGGTTAACATACATATAGCAAAGAGAAGAAATTATGACTGGCAGATAACTTCTGAATATCAAGATACCCATAGAAGCTCTTTTTTTTTTCTTCTCCTCTGATGCCCCTCTCATCCCCTGCCAACTGGAACAGAGGACACTGGACATTTCTCTGTTCACCCAGCACTAGAAATCCCTCACTGCAGACTGGGTAGGCTGGAGACTCTTTGCAAGGTCAAAGTGAATTCTCCCATGTTTGCCTTTCCTGTCAAGAAGAACTACAGACTGGGCCCAGGTGGGTGGATGGGAGCCGGCAGCTTTTCTGCAGACCCCCTGGTCCTGTGAGTGTAACGCTAAAGGTTAATAATAATCACAACAGGCAGCCCATCATTGCCTCCCTGTCTGGCTGAGAGGTTTACAACTTAAACTCAAGGCAGAGGGAGAAATTGGCTCAATCACTTGGAGTAATGGTACATGGAGAGCCAGTTGGGCATGACTGCTATTTAACTCAAGGAAACCAGGCTGCTGCCGCTTACCGTACGTACACGCTAATAAACACGTCATGCTACGAGGTGAAAATTAACACCACCCTCTGCCCACCCAACCTCCCTCTCCATTTGCCTACTTGCCTCAACTGAATAAAAAGGACCAGACCGGGAGAACAGGACCACAAACATCGGTCCTGTGCTCAGCTACAGATAGAAGCCAGGAATCACAGGTCATACTTCATTCTTTAAAAGAGAATTAAAATTGATCAATCACAAGACCTTATCCTAAATATTTATAATAAGGCATTTGGCAGGGGTAGGGTGGAGAATTTCCCTGACATCATTGTTAGTAATATTTATGTTTGCAGATCCTTTTTTGTTTTGTTTTGTTTCTGAGATGGGGTCTTGCTTTGTTGCCTGTGCTGGTCTTGAGCACATGGGCTCACATGATGCTCCTGCTTCAGCCTCCTAAGTGCTAGGACTACAAGCATTGCCAGATTTCAGATCTTTCACTGTGGGTCAAGCATTCTTTGTATGTTCTCCCAGGGACTTCAGTGAGGTGGTACCATTATTGCTTCCAGTTTACAGATGAGGACTTTGCAACTCGAGACTTTAATTTTCCTGTCTTTACTCAGGACCTGTCTGTATTGGTGGACCTACTACTGAAGACAGGCCTGTATGGCTAATGAGAGCCCAGAGATCTAGGCTCCTGTCACATTGTCTCTGCCATCGTTACCACTAAGCTTCCAAAATAACTGTGCCCAGGGGATCAAGTCACTGGGAAAGGCAAGGAAGCCTCCACATGAGAGTTTTTATAGGCTAGTCCTCGAAGTGGCACAAGGGACTATGCTTGCAGTCCCCTGAGTAGAACTCAGTCACATGGCCTGCATCTAACTGCATTGTAAGCCAGAAAATATGGTCTTGGGTATACTCAGGAAGAAGTCTGGGGAACAACTAGCCAGTCTCTGTCATCCCTGGTAGTGGCAGAGCAGTGTCAGTACTTGCCCTAATGCTTGTCTCCTATGCCCATGCTGGGTTCAGTCAGCAGACCTATACCCACTGGTGTCCTAGACAGAGATCAGATGCTCTCCTCTCAGCCTGGAACTGGAGAACTCAGAGCCTTTTGGGATTAGAATGACTAGGCTTCTGTAGGAATAAGCAATTTGATTCAAATCAATTCATTTTATTTCAATTCAATGCAATTTAATAAATATTTATTAAAGCTCCTAGGATACTGAGAAAAACCTTGATTCTAGGCCACCAGGTAAGATATAAACTGAAATAGAACCAGATGTACCCTCAACAAGCTATATACAATTACAGTCAACAGATATCATTTGCCCTTATCAATACCCCATTGATCTTTCAAAGACTGGTGAAAATTCCATAATTAAAAAGAGTTCTGCCCTAAATGTTTGAATACAGAATGATCTCCCCTCCCCTGGATTCCTAGAGCACTCAGCATCTGTGCTCATTCGTTCATGCACTTACATACACATGCACACATTCATTTAGTTCATCCACAGTCACATCTACCCTACTTGACACTGTGCTGGGCTCTGGGAGTGGGAATGCTGAGTGGAACAGGACTGAGGTCTGGCCTTCAAGAAATTCACAATGAAGGGGTTGGTCAGAATGCGCATAACTCAGTCAGACACAGGCAGATGGTGGTAGATACTATGATAAATGTTCATAGAGTGAGAAGGACTTGTGAGGGAGGAGAAATTAATTCCTATTAGAGGCAGGGGTGTAAAAGATTGCATCAAAGAACTAGCAAAGACTTCCAAAAGATTTCCAAAGCAGAAAATTGGACCTGGCCTGGCAACAGAGGCCAAATCCACGTGTCTGGCTCAGAGCCCTCGACAGTCTTCTTTAGTGGGGAATTCTCCAGACCCCCACCCACTCAGCCCTGAAGGGAAAACAGTGAACTTTTCTCCAGCCCAAGACAGTCTTTCATATTGTCTTAAAAATTCATGCGAATTTTGAATTCCACTCCACAGGATATTAGCATTTGTTTTGCTATCATAATTTTAATATAATTGGCTTAAATTAACTGTCATTGAGTAAAATAGTTCTGTGTTGTGGCTCCTGTACTCCTGATATATCATTTCTATTTGAAGAGTAACTTCTTCAGCATCTAAGAGTGTGGGGTTGGAAGTTGAGCTTTCACTCCCTCCCTCCACCTTGCCTCCATGTGTCCTGGGGATTAAACCCAGCAGTGCTTTGCCATTGAACTGCATCTCAAGATCTTATAATTTTTTTTATTTTGTGACAGGGTCTTGCTAAGTTGCTTAGGGCCTCGTTAGGTTGCTGAGGCTGGCTTTGAACTTGCAATCCTCCTGCCTCAACCTCCCAAGAAGCTGGGACTTCAGGATTGCACCATTATGCCAAGCCATGAACTTTCAATCATTTTATCCCTTTCCTTTATTCCCATAAGGACAAATGAAATATGTTATGCACTGCCTAATGATGGGGATATGTTATAATGCATCAATAAGGTGATTTTGTTGTACAAATGTCACTGAGTGTCCTTAGACAAACTAAGACAGCTACAACATCTCCAGGCACTATCATCTCCTGGAAATCATCTTACGTGACCACTGTCAAATATGTGGTTGTCATTTACTGTAATATTATGATGCACTGCATGACTATACTCTGTTTTAGGGTCCCTCAGCTAGCCATTCCATGTTATATGAACAGACACCTTAGAAATCCATGGGTGACAAACTCAGAGACTAAGGGCCAAATGTTTTCTCTCATATGTGGAAGCTAGTGTAAAACCTACAACAGGATGACAGATAGCTGAGTTAAAGTAATAAACTCACCATAGTTGAAACTCCACATAAGCTGGGTGAACCATACCTAGGAAGGTGGGGGGAGAAGGGAAGGAGAAAGAGAGTGGAGGAGGGAAGGGAGGGATACGGGGAGCTATCAATACAATAGGAAATACTCAACTCCCATTAGAAGCCTAGCTACACACAGACAGGCAAAGAACCTCAGAAATGTCAATAATTATTATACATGTAACTGTTCATTTCGAACTATAGTATGGTAGAATTACAGAGGAGACATGAGTTCGGGGTCTAGGATTGACTTCAACTTACTATCTCACTATGTCAATATCAACGTATGCATGATTATGTAACAATAATTCTTTCCAATATGTAAGTCTATGTCGAACTAATAATTTAAAAAATCCATAGGTAGGTCCTGAATTAGATGAATAAAATGGTTTTCATACACTTCTTTCACATCAGGGGAGAAATGTATAAAAAGTCCATTTCCCCACAAAGATTTGGGGGTTAATTTTTAGCACAGTGCCTGGGGATTTAGCTGTGGGACTCCCATTACCTATAATGGGAGTCATACCGCTTCATTTCATGCACACTATATAGAAAATGTACCCCTTGATAGCTACAAAATTTTAGTTTTGAAATTGAGACCTTTTTCAGAACAAAGCAGATTTCCAGAAATACCCCAAACTACTGAATATTGGCCCAGAGCCTGTGTGTGTACATATATCTGAAAGGCAGAAAACACCTTCTCTGACTGCACATGCCTCTCTCCAAAACAACATGAAAACATCATGCCCAAACCTCAGCAGTGGTTGCCATGTCTCACCCCAAAGCTTTGTTAGGAACCCCATAAAACCTGGCACATGGTTTGTGACACCCAGTGAAACACTGCTTTTCTATAATAACCTGAGCCCTCCTGCCTGTCATTAAGGGACCTCTCTTATTAAGCATCTCTTTTTTAAATGGCTGCCATCATCTGGTCCCAGTGTACATTAAATCCCATTATAATTATAAACACACTTTCCCATAACATTGGTTGCAGATCTCATCCACACTACCTACCCCCTCAGGGCATCTTTGCACTAATAACAACTCAGATTTGCTATTTGAGTTGACAGCATTAGGTCCAAACACCATTTGCAATATGCTGGGGAGAGAGAGAGAGAGAGAGAGAGAGAGAGAGAAGAAAAAGCTTTCTCTTTCTCAATCACAAAGATCTTGGGGTCACAGCCACCTAAGGCCTCTAGGGCTAAAAAAAAAAAAAAAGTAATCCTCCCTTTATCCCTTTTTGAAAAGTCACTCTCTGCCTTGCAGATGAAAGGAAGGGCATTCTTGGCACCTGGAAGGGAAGCCCAAATTTGTGGTCACCAATGACCAGGTCTCCATAGTGAGAAAGAACAATGATGGAAATTACTCATCTCAGAAGTCATCTTCTGATTTAGTTTTCTGCACCTTAACTAAGGAAAACACATATACCACCTGATTGTTTTTCCCTCTGGGTTTGTTTGCTTGTTTGTTTGTTTGAGGGTGCATCTAATGAAATGATGTGAAAGAACTAAATTTTTTAAAAGACAAAAGCAAAAACCAAAGAAAATGCAACACAAATTCTGTGCTAATTATCAACATCACTTGACATCTATAAAGTAGATGTCCAGAATGATGATCAGTAGGATTGTAAGCAGCTTAGCCTCCTGAAAAGGGTACCATAGGTTTGCTTTGTCTTTCTCTAAGAGTTCCCATGGGGTAAAGATCTGGGAGCAAAGCAGACAGTCCCAGTGGCACCTAGAGATCTCAGGGGCAGAGGAGACTGCTTCTGTCCTCTCAGGGGTTTCACTGCCTACATCCCTCCCTGTCATGCTTCATTCCCCACCAACCACAAGGTTCTGGGGAAATGCAAAGTAGCTTCTAATAGATGAATGATGTGGCATCAAGCTTCTCCCCCAGAGTAGGGTTCCTTGATGTATCTATCATAAAAGGAAAGTTTCCTTTCAAATGTAAAATTATCTTCCACATAACAAGTTGGCACAAAAGAGAGTTGCAACTTTCCACTCATACTCAATCAGAATACTCAAAACAGCTCTCTCACCTTCTTTCTGTGTAGTTGATGTTTGACTTTAATTCAAAACTTCCTCCCAGTTTCTGCCTGAAATTCTGAGACAGGGGGAAAGTATAGAGATCTTGGAGGCTAGGCTTACATAGTGGCTAAACCAAGCCATTTGGTCCTCAGTTTGGGGGCTCCTGCACAGACCTGGCCCCAGTGGAGGAAAAGGAGAAGAGAGATTAGAAACTTTTATTTTCTTGATGTATCTCAGAGGTGGCTGTACAATTTACAAGGTGAGTTTGAGCTGTGCAGTCAGAATGGTCTGATTTAAAGAATTGGCTCTTGATGTTTAATAGATCCACAGACTTGGGTAAGGTACTTAACCTCTCTGAGCTTCAGCTTTCTTGTCTGCACAAAAGGGGAAAGTAATAGCACTTGCACCCATAGGGTTATGAGGATTGAATAAAGCAATATAGACAATGTGTTAAGATTCACAAGTCATGCTCAGGATGAGTTAGTATTCCCGCTGTCTCCTTCCTGTATGATATTTAGACCCTGATATACTTTCATCTTCCATGAACTGAACTCTGAAAGCCATGACTTTTCCAGGCATGGCTGCGAGGTAAAAGTGTTAAAGCAAGAAAGGAGGGAATAAGAAGATTTAGTAATGGAATCCCATCTAAGGGTCAGTTCATCTATTCCCCTGACTCTGGCAGACCTCCCTTAAGTCTCTTATTTTTAGGAGAACCTATATTCCAGTTTCCCTTACCATACTCTTTAAAATAAAATAGAGAGGGGGTATAGGAATGAGAATATTCCTTCTTGCCATTTTCCCCCCTACTTGTTTTAGGTACTGCCATATGAAATCTCTGAACTGAGGAGTCTCATCAGCCTTCTCAGGACCCAAGGACACAGCTCTGGCTATAAATGGTGCCAGTTTTGGTGGGGGAGCTGCTGCTGCTTTATCTGGGCCCAATAAACCTTATCAAACTGCTGTGCAGCCAGCCTTCAGTGCTAAGTGGAAATGCTCAGAGCCCGATGCTGGCACTCAGCCCACAGCCTCGCCTGCCTTTTCCCTTTTTGTTACCTTCTCCACCTCTTAAATTCAGGCATTAATCTCTCTTTAACACTTACTAACAAGGGCTGGGCTTTTTAATGGGCAGAGTTTATGAAGCAAGGGAGATTTTCACATAGTGTATATGGTGTGGGGGTGGGGGAGGCCAGGGCCATGAAGGGATTGTTTTTTCCTCTTCCATTGTTTCCAAAGATTCTCTCTTTCTCTGATTTGAGGATTAATAGGAGATTAGGATCAGGGGTTAATTGTGTGCTTCTTCTGCTACTACACTGGGGAGAGGCTGGTAGGTGGATGTGGACAGCTAGGCAGCAGCCTCCAGCAAGCACAGTCTGGGCAGAAGCTCAACAAGTTTAATGACTCCTCTATTTCACAGGAGGCATGGGGAGCCTGTTTCTCCTCTCCTCATATCCTCTACTCTTGTGCTCTTTACAGACCAGTTATTTCTTAACTTTCTTCCTCGTACAGACTATAGACCTTAACTAGAAAAACAGGTAGTCTCTAAATATGGATTATTCTTTACTGTTCACCAAATGAGTACCCTGGCAGGGGACTTCCTTGCCCCATCAGTTTCATGTCCACTACTGTGGATATGCTGACTCTTTCACATCAAGTGCTGGCCTTTGCCTGGCTTCTCTCTCCCAACTCCTGTTCTTCTGAGCACTTTCCCTGCAAGTAGGGCTCTGGAGTGTCCCTCACTGGACGGAATGACCTGTCTTTGGGTCATTCCTTGATTACCCCATTAAAAGCTCTTGTGAACTCAGATCAGTTCCCATATGTAAACTCTGCCGTTTAGCTTTCCATGGCTTTTTGCATGTATTCCCTTCCTGATCCTACAGTTCTTGTGATATGACTTTCAGTCTGGGGCAGTGACAGACGCATTCACCAAAATGTGATTCTATGTGCGTCTTGACGAAAACCTTTGGGTCCACCTTCCATTCAGGGAAATAACATGAAGACTTAGGACTCCAGTGACTGAAATCCCAGATTGCTAAAACCGCACCCACTCAGGGGCTGATCATTCAGAGAGCCTCGGATGACTCTCCTTCCACACTCCCCACTTCAACGCTTCCCATCTTTTGTCCTCTACTTTCGTCCAGCTCCATGGAGAAGGCAAGAAGGAGGCTTTCTGAAGCCTGTGGAAAGGCAAAATTTCTTTGGTTGCTCTGTCTAAAGGTTAGTCAACACCACTCTCTAAAGTAAGACGGACAGCTGAAGAGAAAGATGCATTTCTGAGCCACCCAAGCTTTCCAAGCTTCCTCTCTGCCCCTGAAACTAGGCTGAGTAGGAAGTTTCTCAGGAAGTTTCCATCCAGTTTGTTGGAGGGCTGAGCCAAAGGGATACCCCAAGACTGGGAGTGAGAGGCTTCTCTCTAAAACGGCGTGCCTCCCCTTCACCATACTTCTCCACCGACCCTCTGACATCTGGTTCACCAAAGCCTTTGAACTCTGCGCCCCGATACTTCTGGAAATCCGAAATCCGGATGGTCATGCCGCAGGCAGGTAGAACTCGGAAAACATAAGAGGCCTGGGTTTGGGCTGGAAAGCGACCTTTTAAAACCGATGTCGAGGGTACTTGGAATGCATCCCACAGCCCTGAGGAAAAGTGAAAGGCGAGATGACACTAATTGAATTGGGGTAAGCATTGGACAAAACTCTGCGCTTGAGCAATGGAGGAAGGAAAACTAAACCCGTGTGCAGTGGAAATTAAAAACTTTGGAATAAGGTGGGGGCTACTCTTCGCCCCTCACCCCTAGGGGCCCTATTAAAGGTTCCTAGTCCCTTGCACTCCTCTCCTCTAGTCCTCCGTCCTCTGCTTAGCCAGCGAGCAGCGGTCGCTGGCGCCCCAGCAGCAGCTAGATGTCAGGCGAAGCCCGGAGCGCTGAGCGCAGGGAAGGGAGGGGAAAGGAGAGGAAAGGAGGGGTGGGGCGGGGAGCGCGCACCGACTCGGCCAGTGCGGGGGGGTGGGGTGGGCGGGCTGAGCCCGGGGACAGCTCGGGAGGGGGGGAGAGAAGGGGGGCAGCTGTGGGCAGGGAGCCGGGCTCGGCCGCCAGCACTAAAGATGGAGAGGCGCCGGGGCCTCGCAGGGGAGGGGGCTCAGCGTTGACGTGGGACGCGGCGGAGGCGCCGCAGCCGGTGGTGATTTGCTAACCTCGCGGCAGAGAGGAGTTGAGGGCGATGAGAGCGGGTACTGCGAACTGCCGGGCTACGCCGCCGCTGCCGCCTTGATACCGAGAGCAACAGTTCCCCAGCAACACCCCTCCCCGACACAGGCACACACCCCCCAGCAGGCGCGCACACCCATCCCACAGCGCCCGGCTCGGCAGCGGTGAGTGGGGGGCCGGGGAGGGGCGCACCGCCCTACGAGCACCTCACGCCTGGGCGCCCGGGGCTGGAGAGGTCTGGGGGGGGGGGGCGCGCTCGCTTCGGCCGCTTGGCCGCTGGGCTTGTGCGTGTTTTCTTCCTGCCGCTGCAGCCGTCGCCGCCGCCTCTTGGGGTCAGCTAGAAGGGGGAGCCCCGGCTGTCAGCTTGGGCGCAGCTGCCTCCCCAATCCTTCCACTCCAGGGCATAGTTCGGGTGAGAGGTGGGGGACCAAGCGCTCTGCCCGGGCTGAAGGTGCAAGCGGAGAGTCGGAGGTAGGGAGGCTTTGTACAGCCAAGGGCCGGCGGAGGAACTGAGAGCTGGTGGGTGCTCATATGTATGCGGACCGGTGCGCGAGCGTGAGATAGGATTGTGGTTTATTTATTTGTGTGTTTATCCGCTGGCCGGCTGGGAAGCTAGAATCAGAGAAGCTGACGAGTGGATCGGAGGCGTAGGGGAGCAGGACTGGGACTCGCTTGTGTTTTCTTTCTCTTTGAAAAAACAAAAACAAAAACAAAAACGTGGTGGGGTCTTTTTCTTGATTGGACTTGATCCCATTTTTTGAGGGGGAGGGAGGGAAACGCAGTAGACTCTCCAGCGCAGCGGGCCCTCATCGGCTCTCGGAGAGACTAGCCGGAACGCCAGAGCTCGCCGTGCGCTCCTGGCCGCGCACTGTGGGTGCCCGGGCTCTGCACCTGATGCGTTCCGGATGCGTTTCCCACCCTGGCGCGCCCGCGACTCGCTCGCAAAGCCCTCGCACTCTCCCGCACGCGTTTGAAATGCGCACCATCCTGCCGGCCTGCGGACTCACTGAAACGCACAGACGCGCTCCGCAAGGACTTGCTCTCCTGCAGCCTGGGACGCTCTCAACGCGCCTGAGCTCTGCCTGCTGGCAGCCGGCGCCGCCGACCAGAGGCCGGGGACCCTACGGATTGCTTCCCGGGGGTCACGGACCTGGGTCGGAGAAGGAGAGCGGGCTGCGCCTTTCTTACCTTTCCTCCCACAACTCGCTGCAGGGCTTTTGTGCTTCCGCTTCGCTACGGGCCGGGTCCGCCGCCTCGCCGCCTTCGCTGCGGCGTCCAGCCCTCCTGGACTCTCGCATTTTGCCCAGTTTCTTTCGCTTTTCTCCGTCCTATTTCGGCTCCCTTTCAGGCATCGGAGTCCTGGGGAAAAAGTTGCTTCCCCAAGTTTGCCGAAGTCTTATGGAAGTCTCGGTGGGTTCGCTGGGAACTAGGGGTGTGTGAGAGTGCGATCGATCTCCAGAGCTCGGGCGGGTTAGCGCCGGTCCCCCCCGCCCCCCGGAATGCCCGGCTGAACGCTGCCGCCAGTGCTGGCAGGATCTCAGGCGCCGAGTGGCGGGTTGGGCACCCTGCTATGGCTGCTATGGCACCCTGATTTCCCTTCAGGACCTCAAACGTTCGTTTTTGGGAAGGAATTCAGGTAGCCAACCTTCCATTCTTTTGGCTGCTCCTTAGTTTTCCGGTACTCTAGATGTCTGCAGTAAAGCAGAGTGGCGGGAGGCATGGATGCATGGTGAGCCCACCGTTGATGGCCTTGGTGCCCCACCTTGGGGTGGGCAGCAAGTGTCTTCTGGACCAGCCATCCGACTAACCTTTTATGCCTGAACTTTGCGGCTCTGGAGCCCAAGGGGCTTTTTTTTTTTTTTAAGGTTTTTTTTCTAGGTTGGAAGCAGGCAGTGTGAAGAGTGAGGGGAAGCCATTGGTTTATCCACCCTGCTCTCAGGCCGTTGCCATCGATATTGGCCTTAACTCAGCCGAGGCTGAGAGACCTCGGTCCCAGTGACCTATCATGCCCTAGAGGGGGTTCAGAGTTCTGGAGCTCTCTTTGTGGTCCAGAACAGGCTGTGTGAGGGGTCTTTGTCTCCCAGCCTGCCTCCTTTCATGCTGGTTGTAACTGGCACCTAGATGTCGATGCCAGTGTCTCTTCTAGTGCTTCTAAGCCATATCCATCATCAATTGCTGCTCATGGTCATAGGTCTTGCCAACTCCTGGGAGCCTGTGGAACATAATGGAATTCACTCCCAGCCCACCAGGGGCAATTCCTGACTATAGGGAAATATATTTTCTACCATCTCTCTTTTTTTGCCTTCATGACTTAACCTTCACATTTTAGATCCTTCTGTCCATCAGGTACTAGGGGGCAGGAGAGTAAATAGAGCATCTCATATAAGGGTGTGCAGGTGTGTTAATACTCTTTCTTACTCTCTGACTGGTACATACACACTCCAGATTTTGGATTAAATACACCATGACTTCGAGGCACCTGTGGATAGGAGTGACCCTAGTTAATATGTGGGTTATATGTGTGTTCCTGTTACTGTCTAAGGCACGTTAGTCCTTTGCAGCCCTGGTTAGAGTGGAAGGCCTAAATCTCAGGAAGGCACTGGCTGAGGGAGAGAGGATAGGCCTGAGGAGGAGAGACCGTTGCTCATAGATTTCTGTGGACCATGATTGCAGGCTGCTCTCCCCAACTGTTTTGACTTGGTTCCTGGGGCTGTCACAGTGAGGCAAAGTTTGAAAAACTTTGTTTTGAAGATGAACTTTGCTGTTCAAGGGGTTTAGAGTGAAGTTGAGTGCTTAAGTTGACTAACAGAAGGGGTTAAAGTCTTGTTAGTTTTACGTAGGTGCTTAGGCCTCTGCTTATAGTGAATGTTGGTTTGCATAGGAACTTCCTACTCTTAGATTTAAAGAATGCTCAGGAGGTACTGTCATTTCCATATTGCTTCCCCGAACATGTCATAGAGCAGCAAATTAGGCATTTGCTGTGGGAAAACCTCTTTACCCTCATCATCTCTGGGCTTGTAAAGGCAGATTTGTAGATTTCTAGGAAGCCCTTTCCTTTAAATCTCTAAGACTCTTGCTGGGAACTAGGCAGGATGGTGGCATGTCGTAGTGGTTGAGTTCTTACCTTTACGGACACTTATTTGTCCTCTCATCTCTCTTGTCTCGTCTCCTCTTCTCCTCTCCAGCTCTCTCTGTTGGCCCCAGAAGCCCACCCTGCCCCACCACGTGCAGCACAGAAGGAAAGAGAGCCTCATGCCTGAACCGAGGGGAGCACCATGGATCTGACAAAGATGGGCATGATCCAGCTGCAGAACCCCAGCCACCCCACGGGGCTGCTATGCAAGGCCAATCAGATGCGACTGGCTGGGACTTTGTGCGATGTGGTCATCATGGTGGACAGCCAGGAATTCCATGCCCACCGGACAGTGCTGGCCTGCACCAGCAAGATGTTTGAGATCCTCTTCCACCGCAATAGCCAGCACTATACTCTGGACTTCCTCTCGCCAAAGACCTTCCAGCAGATTCTGGAGTATGCGTACACAGCCACGCTGCAGGCCAAGGCTGAGGACCTGGATGACCTGTTGTATGCAGCAGAGATCCTGGAGATCGAGTACCTGGAGGAGCAGTGCCTGAAGATTCTGGAGACCATCCAGGCCTCAGATGACAATGACACGGAGGCCACCATGGCTGATGGTGGGGCTGAGGAAGAAGAGGACCGCAAAGCTCGGTACCTCAAAAACATCTTCATCTCGAAGCATTCCAGCGAGGAGAGTGGGTATGCCAGTGTGGCTGGACAGAGCCTCCCTGGGCCCATGGTGGACCAGAGCCCTTCAGTCTCCACCTCATTTGGTCTTTCAGCTATGAGTCCCACCAAAGCTGCAGTGGATAGTTTGATGACCATAGGACAGTCTCTCCTGCAGGGAACTCTTCAGCCACCTGCAGGGCCTGAGGAGCCAATGCTGGCTGGGGGTGGGCGGCACCCTGGGGTGGCCGAGGTAAAGACAGAGATGATGCAGGTGGATGAGGTACCTGGCCAGGAGAGCCCTGGGGCAGCTGAGTCCAGCATCTCAGGAGGGATGGGGGACAAAGTCGAGGAAAAGGGCAAGGAAGGGCCTGGGACACCAACTCGAAGCAGCGTCATTACCAGTGCTAGGGAACTACACTATGGGCGAGAGGAGAGTGCTGAGCAGCTCCCACCTGCTGCTGAGGCTGGCCAGGTCCCCTCCGGCAGGCAGGAACCCCCAGCTGCCCCAGCAGAGAAACACTTGGGCATCTACTCTGTGTTGCCCAACCACAAGGCTGATGCTGTGTTGAGCATGCCATCTTCGGTGACCTCTGGCCTCCACGTGCAGCCTGCCCTGGCCGTCTCCATGGACTTCAGCACCTATGGGGGCCTGCTGCCCCAGGGCTTCATACAGAGGGAGCTGTTCAGCAAGCTGGGTGAACTGGCTGTGGGCATGAAGTCAGAGAGCCGGCCCCTCGGGGAGCAGTGCAGCGTGTGTGGAGTAGAGCTTCCTGACAACGAGGCTGTGGAGCAGCACAGGTAGGTCCTGTACCAGTCCTGCACTGCAGCTGGACTTCTGGCCCTGACACCCTCTCTCCACACCCTGACTTTTCCCAAGCCTGGGGGCCTGGATCCCCTGTCTTCCTTGGGAAAAAAATAAAGCTCCAAAACAAAACCAAAAAACAGCGCCCCCAAAATAAAACCTCTTTCAGTGTTCTCAGGGGCACATTTTCAGAGGATGGTGAGGTAAAATGGGGTCTTTCCAAACAATTGAGAAACTCAGGGGATCAGTTGCTTTCCAAACCCTTCCCGCTCTTTTTGCTTTTGAGCTCTGCCATTTGGCCTGTCCTTTCCCTGGAGTAAATGATGAAGTGGAGGGAGAGGAAGAAGTGGGGTTCAGCGTGAGGGTCATGTTTGGCCATGATACTGGGCTTCAGGTGTCCCTGCCCCACCTGTAGTTCCTGCAGAGGCGGGCGATCACTGTCTGCTGCTCAGGACAGTGCAGGGGCTGGATGCTGCTTAGGCTACTGGAACAGTGGCAGGTTCCAAATGACATTCCTGGTGAGTGGTCCCCTCGATGCTCCATTCCTGCTCATTCTCTGTTCCTGTGAACACATTCATTCGTGGGGAAAGGGTGGGAATTAGCATCTTGGTCCTGCAGCGTGTAGTAGTCTCTCTGCTCACATTGAACTCAGTGCAGCTCTGGGCTGGAACGGGCTTCCCCGTGGCTGTCATTTGCTTCTCTGTGGAATAACCTTCAAGCTCATGAGCTTTTGTTCAGTATCATGTGCTTTTACCTGGAGTTTCATTTTTGTTCCAATAGCCCCTTGAGGTAGGTATTATTCTTTTATGTAGGAAGGTGCTCAGACTCAGGCCTAAAGTCCCCTTTCCAGGGTCACATAGATAGTAAGAGGCAGAGCTGGATTCAAATTTTGGTCCTTAACCTCCTGCTACTTTGCTGCCTCTTGGAGTCATCTGGGCTGGAAGAGGATCAAGTCTACAGAACAGAGAGTGTGGACGATTTCGGAAGTGGAGAAAATGACAGAGTATAAGCAGCAGGTTTGATGTTTTTCCCCCGTTTCTGCCAAACTATAGGTCTGTCATTTTACCCTCTTGTCCATGGGCCTGATGAATGTTGTTCACAGATCCTTCTGTCAATGTTGACGTTTCCCTGAACACCTTTCGGCCTGCTGTTTTGTTGATCTTGGGTGGGTTCTCTACTTTGGCATCCACTCTCCCTCACCCCTGTACCTTTGTTGCTGGTTTAGGTTTGGGGGATGTGAGGGGGTGGGTGGTGGCATCTGGAAGCGATCTAATCACTCTAGCCGCAGTGCACTCTGATGCTGCCTCATCGGCAGCTCTGAGACCTCACCTTGTGGAAAGTTGTCACTGAACTAAAAGTAGCCGATATTTTTCCGATGGGTGCGAAAAATAACCGCCGCTAAGGTGTGTCTTCTTGATGCTTGTGCCTCTCAGAAATAGACTGAGGTCATTTTCTTTTCTTTTTTTTTTTTTTTGCTCAAACTTTCCTAAAGAGGAAACCCCCTCCCCAAACTTGACCAGATAGAGCTGTCATCTCCTCCGGATGTGAATTATTTCAGCTATGTGCTATGAGAAATAGGGTATGGTAGAAAGTAACCTTTTTCCCCTGGCTCTCATCAGGTCCTGGTTCTTTTTCTTTACCTAGGAGGGCCACAGATGATGTCACTCTGGGAATTACAGGTTCCCATTCAGTGGGACCTTTATTTCTTGGGGCAGGGAGGACAGGATGGAGGAGGGTCAGCCGTGTTATCTTCCAGAGAGCTTGGAAGATAAGTTTTTTGTGATTCCCTACATCTAATGGTGAGAGTTAAACTTTCTGAACTTTGCTTGATCCACTTTTTAAAGTGCATATGGTTCTCAGGTTTGGCGCTGAATAAAGTAAATCCAGAAATCACTAGAGCTGTAGGTGGCATGTAGTCACTGTGAAAGTGAAGAACAGACCCTGCTGTCCCCCATCTTATTTTGGCCTTGCCTGTGCACCTTCCTCATCAGCTCAGTTCTAGTATGGAGCATCTGAAGCACCACCTTCCACTGGGCTGTGTTCCTGGCAAGGTGGTGCAGAGGGTGTCCCTGTCCTTGTGGGCTTGTCGTGCCGAGGCACTGCCCTGGAATCCTGGGTGTCACGCTGCAGGCTGCTGACAGGGAGAATGTGCTTTTGACTGAGGGTGGAAAGTCAGCCGCTGCAGCCTGAGAAGCTGGACCTGGGGATGTGCCTTGGGTGGAAAGATCTGGGAGTCTGAGGAAATTGAGATGGGGAGACTTGACTTTAAAGGGCGGCTCATTAGCTCCCCAATACGTGCACATTGTGGGAGGCTTGTTCCTCTCCCTTACCCTCGCAGCTCCAGGATTGATGTGCTGCTTCCCTGTTCCTACTCTTCTCCATCTCACCTATCAGCAGGCTGAGAAATGTTCTGGTGGAAGAAAAATCATCACTGCTACCAGTACAAACAAAAAGGCAGGAGAGAAAAATCAGGGGGTGATTTTGATGCCAAGGAAGCGAAATATAACATTGTTCACAGGCTGCAGGGTTTATTTTGTTTTAAGCCAACAGCGTAGAGTGTTGGTAAAGATTAAGTACCAGCAGCTTTGGAGAGGGAGAAAGGGCAGAGGGCTGGGAAGTTAGGAAGGAAGTGGGGTTTGTTGTAGAATCCCATCCTCCCATCCGTACGTTTCCTCCTGACTTGACCCTAAGCTGGTGCGAAGTGAGGGGAACCTATTGGCTAGATAGATGGTTGGAATGAAATTTAGTGAATCTGTGTATCATGGAGTGGGTGGCAAGATGTAAAAGCAGTGTCCATGGTAGTCATTGATGGATGGGAAGACCAGACAAGGAACCACTTGGGTATATCAGATGGGGCTTACTAGCCTAAGGGAACCAGAAGGAAGCCAGACAGTAAGATCTGATGGATCCCCACTGTATTCTTGAGGCAGGTAAAGGAGAATGCTCTGGACCCCTGAATCTTCCCCAGTGTGCCCACATTACAGAGTGCCTGAGGGAGGGAGGGCCATATCAGCCTTCTGGAAGACAGGACTCTCCCCCGCTCTAGGCTCATTTTTTTTTTTTTTCTTGTTCTGACTTTGAAAGCAGCGACTGAGCAGTTCTGCATGTGGACTTGTGAGGATATGGTCTATATAGTTGAGCTGAGTCCGGGTGCACCCTGTTGTTCTCTGCATCACACACACGTGTGACAAGATTACAGGCAATAGCGCAGTTGACTTCAGTGAGAACGTAGTCCTCATTTGCAGCCCTTAGTAACTCTAGGCTCATAGCGTACACCATGGATTTAATGGATTTCTGGATTTAATGCTTCAGAATTAGAGTGGGGTGTGGGTCTTTGCTGGAGCCTCTTGCTCTTACACAGACAGGTCCTCGGATGAGTGACAGGTGCCTCCTGTATAGATGCAACAGGAACCCTTACCTGCTCCTTGTAGGAAGGCTTAGGAGCCATACGAATGGTCTCAGCCAGCTCCTGGGACCACATATGCAGACCTTCTCAGAGGCTTCTTGGGGCTTGCCAAGTTCTTGAGTCAAGTGTCTGAGAGGTCAAGAGTTCTGCCTGGCCATTGTCCTTGGTCTCTTTTAGAGGGCCAGCTGCTCTGTTTTCAGTGGTGGACCATGTAGAGGGCCAATAGCCATTGACTTTGGTTTAGTCCACTTTTGGAGGTCAGTAGTTGCTCAGAACTCTTGTTTCCCCCCCATTTTATACTGGGGATTGAACCCAGGGGCACTTTACCACTGAGTTACACCCCCTACCGTATTTTATTTTGGGTTCTGAGACTATTTCACTAAGTTGTTTAGGGACTAGCTAAGTTGCTGAGGCTGGCCTCGAACTTGAAATCCTCCTGCATCAGCCGCCTGAATTGCTGGGATTATAGGTGTGTCCAGCTTTTGGGTCCCTTTCATGGTTCTATGAGGCTCCTCTGATGTCAACCCAAGTTCTATTTAGAGCAAGCAATGCTGTAGAATAATTACAGCAGTAGCAACAATATTAATAATGCTCTTATCAGTTGTAGCAAACAGTTTGTTCTTTGAAAAGCACCTTTAATGACTTTATCTCTCCTAACCTCCTAGCCTGCCCTAAGTGGGTATAGGACCATAATCCCAGTTCTGTGATTATGAAGTCTTAAAAACTCTAAGAGATTTTGTATAAGTTTGCAGTAAACTCATTTAGTGGCAAAACCTGATCTGAACTGATGTGAGGCTATATTTATCCTGCTTATTTTGAATATTCATATGTTTTGCTGCAAAAATATTAATATGTTTGATTACAGAGTGCTGCCCTAGACGCTTCTGGAGCTGTTCAACACATAGGCACTAGAGTGCCTTTCTAAAATCGGAACAAATCTGATTTCTGAAGCACCCATGAGTTTTGGGTAAGGGATGATGGGCCATGGTGGGCTTGAATTTACAGATAAGGAAGATGAGATTTGGAGCAAGCCAGTGACTCGCTCATGGTCACACGACTATAAAAGGTTAGAGCCAGGCACTCTGCTTGCCTTCTAGTTCACAGTCCTGGGCACTCTACAGCAGGCCATATAAGAACATGGACAGTGCTGTTCTGGGTCACATCCATCCCTAAGATACCACCCTTGCAGCCTGTAGCCATCTTCCTTGACGTCAATTCTAAAGGTCAGGTGTATACAGGCTTCTTTTCGTAGCTATTTATGGCTGCTCTGTCATTCACAGATTTGCCCAAATGGTTTTTGAATCCATTTCTGTTTCCAGGAAGTATCCTTTCGGGGGGTGATGAATGACTTAATTTTATAACCTCCTGGGTGCCTGGAACCAGCTCTTTTGGAGAGCTCTTTGGTTGTGAAGCTTGTAGGATGGCAGAGGCTCCGTAGTGGTGTGCCCAGCTGTTGTGGAGGCTGGGACTCTAACTCAGCTCTGCACTTTTCTTCGTTTGGTTACCATGGTCAGTCCCTCTTCCATTCTGAGCTTCATTTTCTTCATTTGTGAAACCTAGGTGCATGGATGAGTGCTCTGGATTTTTGAGCTCTTTTAAGAATTTTTTTTTTTTTTTTTTTTTACCTCTCCTGCACCCATTTACACCTTCACGAAGTCCTTTGTGATTAATTGCATTTTGTTTGGTGTTGGTGTCTGGATTGACAGGTCAGCCCACCAGGGTAGAGGTCAGTTTGATTTGAATCTTTCTGCTCTGATTTTTTTTAAATACTATAACCTGCTTAGGGTTATTGAGCCATCTGGGATCTAGACCGAACTCTTGGAACTTTTGAAGATGATTTCTTTTATTTCATTTCCAATGAGGAAAGTTGCCTACTCTTTCATCTCAGTGAGACGTCCCCTTTTAATTTGCTGTCACTATTGGAGGGAGCTGCTAATTGCTGGGGTGGTGGAGGATGGGGGAGCTAGAGCTGAGCAACACTTTCCTCCTGTGTGTTCCAGGAAGACTATTATGAATCTTTAAACTGTCATTATCCTAAACTGTTAAAATCAAATTCCATTTGAAGCTCTTTGATTTCTTGCTAATTCAGGAGAAACACAGTTCCAACCACTTTAATTTTTTTGTTTATTAATGACTTTAAAAAAAAAAGTTCAACAGAAAGCCCAAGTATAAGACTTAAGAGTCTTGCTAAATGAATACAGGTGTGCCATTGTAGAGTTCTTGAGTTTTCCATGATAACTGAAGGTTTTCTTAGGCGGGTTCCATTTCGGCTATGTTAGGTGAAAGTGCTGACGCTTTAGCAGTTAGTTTGGTAGAAAGAAAGATTTGCCACAACATTCCCCTGCCACCTCCAAGCCCATGTTTTACACAAACAGGGTGACGTGCGTTTTGACTCTCTGAGTCAGAATCCTGAGTTCACTACTTATCAACTGTGTGACTGTGGTCATGTTGCTTAACCTCTCTGGGTCTGTTTGCTCATTTGGAAAATGAGGCTGACAGTACCTATTTGTGGGGTTGTTACAAGAATCAATCAGTCAATATTTATTTCATGACAAAATATGTGTGTTCCATGGCTGTTTGTTGTATTCCTGTTGCTGTTGTGAAGTGGGTTACGCTAGAAGTGCAGGCTAAAAAAAATGGATTCATGTTGGTTCAGACCCTTCTTTCCGCCAGACTCTTCTTCAGCCTGGGGTGTCAGGCTGTCCAGCGCTCTGGAATTGCTGTCTCGGGTGCTGCCTGTCTGGGACTGAGATGGTGTGCCCCTGTAGCTTCCCGGAAAGCACATTTCTTGTGCTGTGGTGTGCAGGGTACTCTTTGTCCCATTGACCTGATGCCTGATGAGTCATGCAGTACTCATTTAAATTTAGCTGGGCAGTGCTCCACCATGGTCGGGTCCAAATGCTGCTCACCCTGTTGTCCACGCACATGGCCAGGCGTGCAGATCTCTGTGGCAGCACCTTACTGATGGGGCTCTGGGGCTGGGTGTGTGGTGCTGGGGTGGACCAGAGCTCTTCCCTTGGGACTCTGGAGTGGAACCAGCAACGCAGTCTCCAGTGCTTCCCACCTGGGGTTCTGCCCTAAGTGCCTTGGTGGTCAGGTCTCCTTCAGCCGTCTAGCTGCTCTGAAAGGAGGGTTTTAGTTTGACATCCCTGATGGGTGGAGGAACGCTGAAGAGGTCAGCGTCCACGGCAAAGCAGGGAAGGTGCCAGATTTGTGCACAAGTCTTCTGGCTCCATGCTTCCTGCAGCTGGGGGACCCGTGCCAGCCTCCTTGTTTCCGTGACGAGGCTGAAAAAGCAAAGGGTTCAGGTCACTGAAGACCCAGCCCACATAGGTCTCAGGAGTAAGTACTTTCATCTCTTACCAAGACAGAGAGACCATGTTCTAGGGATAGAAGTCCCTCCACTTTTTTTTTTTTTTTTTTTTTTTTTGTGACAGAGAGGGTGAGGGAGAGAGTAAGAATCAGTTTTATTTATTTTTCCATCTGGCTTTTGTTTCTCCGACAGCTGACACTTAGCTGTGTAGTAGTGCTGGGGTTTGAACCCAGGTCCTCACACATGCCAGGCAAGTGCTCCAACCACTGAGCTGCTCCAGCCGCGGGATAGAAGCCTTTTATGCTGACTTGAAAAACAGAAGAAGGGAGAGAAAAAGAAACCCATTTACAAAAATAAAAATCCCATGCTGTTAATTTCGTGCCAGCATAATCAGAAATTCCCCTTTCTACTGTTTCCCCTTAAAAGCCCCGCTGTCCTTATTATGCTGGCTCAGTCTGGAAAAACTATGGCTGGGTTTTGCCTACGTGGGGCTTATCTCTGCAGCTGCGAGGAGGGGATCCGGTACTTTATTGTCAGCACGGAAACTTTGGCTAAAGACTTGAAAAAACCTGCTTCATTCTAAATTCCCAGCCCACTTTGCACTCCGTCCTCAGACCTGATTTTCTTCAGTGCAAACAGGTTGCGTTCAGTGTTGCTGTAGGAAGAAACACAAGATAGGTAAGAGAAAGAACTTCCTGAAACAGTAGGGCATTACTGAGGATATTAGTAAAAGACTCAGTCACAGGCATTTTGATGATGATAAAGAAAACTTCTGGGCCAGTTGAAAATAATTTTTTTTTTAGTTGATCCATCTTTAGAGACATTTGGATCCCCCAGAAATAAGAAGTAATGACACACGTAACGTGCACAGAAACCCACCACCAGGCAAGCTAAAAGCAAAAGGAATACACCATCACACCATTATCTCTGGTAGACCTGGGCTTGAAAGCTAGTGCCACAGTGTGAATGTGGGCAAGTGACAACTCGAGCCATCGGCACCCTCTGTTGTGAAGTGAGGCTAGCCTCACTTGTTACCTGGAGCACACAGAACAGACTCAGATGTCCTCAGGCTGCTTCCCTTGTGACCCCAACCTGACAAGGGAGCCACCGAGGCCCCTGCCACCCTCGCCCGCGCTTCTCTCTTAAGTGGATTAGCTGAAGGCTGGGATCTTAATGCCATTAGGCCTGTTGGCATGGCTCTCCTTGCCATAGTGAGAAGCAGATGTGGCTGACCATAATGGCCCGCAGGGTGATCCATCAGGCCTGGAGTGCTGGGGGAACATTATTAGTGTTAATTTGGAGGATTCTTTTATGGTAGCTGGGGGAAATGTGGAGGGATTGTTGGAAATTTATTTATTTAAGCCATTCGGTAGGTTAGGTGCTTCAAGGGTCTACCACGATTAAGCCCCACTCCCCGCCACCCATTTCTTTACAGAAGGCCCCTCCCCAACCCCAGAGCGCAGGCCTGATTGCTTCCAGAGTTGGAGCGACAACTTAGCAGGCTCTTGTTTCTTGCCTATGTACCTTATTAGTAGCACCTGGCATCATAACCCACTAATGGGAACCAGCGCTCTCCTCCTGCGTGGCCAGTGACAATAGCCCTGTCAGCCGGAGCTCGCCTTGTGAGGAAGTTCTTATTAGCTTTATGGTAGGGAGAACTTGTCCTGTTCAGGAAATGAATGTTGCCGCTAAAGGTCCGCGGCCCTGACCCTGGCGGCATAACCTGTGCGGGCTGGGGAGACCCCGCGCAGGATGCTTGGGATTTCAGCCCTTCTCTGGTTCTTGTCATATGTAAGGAGGGAATCATTGTGGTATGTTGCAGCCTTGAACTTTTGATTTATGCACTGAGGGTAACTTAACTGTTTCCATGCCTGGATGGCTGTGTGTTGACAGCGGGGAGAGAGACAGGGAGAGTCCGGGAAAAGGAGAGACCCATGGTGTGTGCGTGTGCACGTTCGTGGAATCGGGGCAGGAGAGACCCCACGTGCCACCAGGGGCTGTTTCTGGTAGGGGGACTTTAGGGGTGCATTGTCTCTCTATCATCTGAATTTCCTGCAGTTGTTGGCTACACAGTGGTTGAGAGGCTGAAGGCCTTGTCTGGAAGTGAACCAGGTTTGGATTCACCTGTCTCTCGGAAGCTGTATGACCAGGACAAGTTTCCTAAGCACCCTGATTCATTGTGTGTGGGGTTAATTAATAGCATCAGTTCACCACAGTGGTGTACTGCTGTTAAGTCGGGTGATGCTTAAAGAATACGCAGCACATCATCGGGCCATTCACGTGGCCTCAGCTTGTAGATGTGGAGGGATGTGCAAACTAATTTTTTCCTCAATGCAAAATCAAGTTTTAAAAAAATTACAAAGAATGGCATAGTGCTTTTTTTCCTTTTCCCCATCAGAGCCCCAGTCCTTAAAGAAAGGGTACTTAAGCTGTTTCCCCTTCCCTCTCCCACGAGTAATGTTTCTAAATGTGATTTTTGCAGAGAACAGCAGCGTCTGACCTCATTCTTGAGGGAAACTTCTGCCTGACTCTTTTTTAGAAAAGATGTTTGTGAGTTGTCTGGCGAATGGATGCGTTACTTCTGCTGCTGCGGCTGCTGCCACTGCTGTTTTAAAGGCCCCTGGTGACAAAGGAGTGAACTGCACTTTTGGGGGAAGCACACCAGAGTCTGGTCCCCAAAAGAGGGGCCAGTGGGGTAAAGGGGCTGGAGATGGTGCCTCCTCGGGAAGTTTAAAGCAAACCTGTCCATCTGTCTTTGGCATTTCTGGCATTGCTGACAGCAGTTCACAGAAAAATAAGAATCAGTTCTTATCTGATTGTGGAGTTGAGGGCCAAGAGAAAGGACAAGAACAGTTAGCAGTCAGGGCGACCTGGGGTTTTGGAGAACAGGATACTGGCTCATTTCTGGGTACACCCCGCCTCGTGGCAGATTCTCACCTCCTCTTAACACTTGTCCTAAAACTGCACATCTCAAACGAAAAGTAGCTCTTACCCAGATTAGAGCAGGTGAAAGCTGCTTCGAAGGCGTTCATAGCATAGGGATTGGAAATGTTCAATGCACAAGTTAAATCGTGACAGTTGTCCCCTAAATGATCTGCTAAATTAAGGATCTGCTAACATTTGTGAATCTACCTCCCTACATCCCCCCACCCCCGCCCCCTTGGCAGAAGGGATAAAGATGGTACCTAAAAACAATGTGAAGCGGCTGCTAAATCGAGTGACTCTAAAAACACTTTTCTTTCCTTGAAGTTCAGTGCAGAAAACCAGGCCTGACTTGTAAGGGATCAGACCTGTATAGGGCTCGTGTACCTGGCCCTTTCCCTCTACTTCCAGCACAATCGTTGTCACTGCCACCTCTCCCGGTTCCTCCCCCCTTCATCATTATCCACTATTTTACTTTCTGTGTCCTGATGGCTATAAGAGTGGTTTTTGTAGTTTTGAGCTGAGTATCTGTTAAAATATTCCCCAGCAGCCAGATTCAATGGCTGGGAGTGGGGGTGGGTGCAAAATAGGCCAAACTTTGGCATCCCCCTGTTGCAAAAGTGAAAAATATTTCTGTTTGCAGTTAATTTTAGTGGCAAGCAGATCATGTTAACTGGATGTAATTGCTTCCAGATATGGCCGAGGGTTTTGTGTGTTGAGATGAAGGGTCTGGTAAGTGCTTACTTCCTGTGTAAATTAGCCTATTCCATTCAGTCTTTCATTCTGGCCAGCCTGGATTCTGTCATTCTCCCGTTTTCTCCCTCCCCAGCCTGCAGCCTGGTGTGAGAAGCAGCTTGCTCTGTCCCTCTGAGTGCAATTCTTTTGTCCCTTGGAGCCACCGGCCTCTTGGTTCTTGATGTGAGTTTGCCCTTAGAATAATGAGAAGAGTTTGAAAAGATGCCACCTGGACCCTGGGCTGCTGTCCGCCTCTGCTTCTGCAGAGAGGCAGATCCTCACAGCATCTCCTGGTCATGTGCTTGCATTTCAGAACTCAAAACTCCTGGTTTTCTATAGATATATTTTTTTCTCCTGCTGCCCTCTGACCCCTGAACCCACCTTGGAGAACACCTCTCTCTCTTAGTCCTTCACCTCCTTAACCCAAATAAAGCACATTCCACTGGGCGTGAAGCTTGGTGAAGCTTGTGGCCCCGGCGAGGCCTTGTGTTCATTCAACATGAAGCCACCACTCTTCTTCGCAAAGCAGTCTGGACCAAGACCAGCCCCTCCCTGCAGAAAAGGAGGAGAAATCCCACCCAGAACATCTTCTCCAAGTCCCCCAGGTTTCCGGGGTTAGAACTGAGGAAAAGTGTTAGATTCGTGTTCTGCTAAAACCTGCTTTTGTCCCGCGGCCGGTCCCACATTCTTAATGCTATTTGCATAAGAGGTTGCTGTTTATCTTCCTGTATCAGCTCTGCTGATAACCCCGTGGTCTGCTGAACAATCTATGAGGAGTAGATGACTCGATAAATGCCAGCTTTTCCAATATGCAGAGATAAACTGTTGGGGTCAGGGCGAGGAGTGGCGTGTTAGGAAAGAAGGACCAGATGGGAGATGGGACCCTTGTTCAGATCAGGGTGGAGACCAGTGAAAGAGTCTGATGGAAGAAAACAGGTATCTTGTCAAATCCGCCAGCTACGCGTACCACACAGTTTATCAGCTTCCTGCGCTCGCCCACTCTTCTCCTCTTCATGTGGACGGCGGAGTCCCTGAGAACCTTGCCCTGAGTGGGCCGCCTCTGCCCACGTTCCTACGAGAGGGTGCGGTCAGGCAATCTTGGCTTCTTTAGTTCTGGTCTTCTCCCTTAACCCTCTCCAGCCCTCCAGGTGGGTTAGTAAGTCAGGAGTGCTTTTTAAAACTGTGTAAACCTGAGCTCTTAAAAGAGTGGGCTTTTTCTACCTGCCCTGAGTATGCTGCTGCTTCTGAAAGAGGCCAGGTGAAGAGAAAACTTCTGACCCCATCACCCAGTCAATAAGCTGTCTGAGAATCAAACAAAAGAGTTTGGACTGCCTGCTAAAGCCAGGCACCCGACTGATAGCTTTGTTTTGATGTCCTTGCAGTGTTTGCCGGTCACCAAGTGTGCTATTTAGAGCAGGGGGTATCCACCGGGGCAGACAGCGCGCAAAGTCCAGGAGATGCTGAAGATAGCGAAATACAGCCCAGGAATTGGGGGTGGGGGCGGGGTGGGTGCCTCGCTCAAGGAACAGACTTTGTGGGAGGGGGTAGGAGGGCTGTTTTCTAGGGACAGTGTGGAGTGATGGGAAGAACAAAGGCTGTAGAGTGAGGCACACTCTACAGAGAGTCCAAGCTCTGGAATTTACTGGCTGTGTGTTTTGGGTAAGTAGTTTAGCCTCTCTGAGCTCCATTTCCTTATCTTGTAAAAACCGATCACCTTGTCTGTGGTCATGAAAATAAAACTTGTGTAAAGTGCACAGTTTAGTGACCCAACTGGGTACAGAGGAACGATGGAGCTATGGAGCTAGGTTCCTGCAAGACTGCTTGTTATAACCCAAGGGAGAAACTGTGAAAGGAACCAGAGAAATCTTGTTTGGGGGCACTTTTGAATTGATGGTTGTGTGAACCCTGTGCCAAGAGCCCACATCTAAAATAACAGTTGGACCTTGTAAGCACGTTGTGACCATAGACGTCCCATTAGCAAAGTGCTGCTGCTGCTGTAAAAAGCCACATATCTGTGAAGGATCCCTGGATCCCAGGATGCTGCCTCGGCCCATTCCGAGGGGTTTGGGAAGCTGCCTTTTGGAATCCTGCCTAAGCCTGCGCTGTATTCCTTTGCTTTATCTTTAGGACGGCAGACCTGATTTTGGGAAAAATTCAGTGATAAATCTAGTGACTATGGTAAAGGAGAAGCACCCCGGGTGGGGACTGTCTGCCTTGTAAGGCAGGCTCTGGAAGGACAGGGCTGTGGGCTCAGCCCTGGGGTGAGCGTTGTCCGTAGTGGGAGGACAAGGCCTAGGCCTCGAGGCCTAGATGCTGTGGCCGGAATCCCCGTGAGGAAGGAGACTCCGGGATTACCTGGGTCTGGGGAAGCCTCCTCTTATTGCTCTAATGTTCCTGCATTTGTGGTTTTGCCTCTTGGGAGTTTGGGCTCCTGGGAGGCACTTAAAAAAAAAAAAAACGAGATAATTTGGAACGGTACCAGTAGCTGGGGCGAGAAAGAATGGATTGATCCAAATATCCCAAGGGAGGTGTGGTGGTCTGAGTTTGAATCTGGACCCTACCTTTCTGAACTCTGGAAGGTTAAGGGAGTTCTTGTGTTCAAATCCTGGCCTGGCGCCTGGCAGCATTACTTGCCCTGAGCCCTAGGGCCCTGGGGGGAGGATGTTTGCTTTTTCTCTCCACTGGAGCATCTCTGGCCCATCAGCTGGGCTGAGAGTCACCTTAGGATTGTCTGCCGGGCCTGGCTCTGTTGTGACCTGCTGTGCAGGGGCCCTGTGCCCAGCCTCTAGCTCTGCATTATTTATAGTAAACCATATTAGAACAGAGTGTTAAAGAGGAAGGATGAGTCATCCCCATTGAAACCATTGATGACATAAATAAAAGCAAAGTGCTTACTATGTGTTTTGCACAGTATTTAAGGCCAGGTTGTGCTAATTTGAACACTCCCAAACTGGATCTGTGAAAGTATACATATGTGGGAAAAAAATTCGGGTTTAACTAGATTGAAGCTGTTTATTGAAAATCCATTTCAGTATCTGCTCTCTTCCTTTCATTATTTCGGATCCAGGTTCATATCGTGGTCACCATTCTTGCTTACAAAGGGACTGGCTTATTCGCCAGCTAGTGTTTACGATTTTAGGAGGATAGAGGACTAGTATCAAGGGACATCTGGTTCCCCTCTCTCCATCCCTTTTCTTGCCGTCTCAGTCTCTCCTGGCTCTTCCGCTTTGCAGGTGACAGGAATTGTAGAATGCTCAAGCTGCTAGGGCCCTTGAAGTCCTTCATTTGAAAACACTTATTCAGTGGGGGATGACTGGAGGTCTGAGAGGTCATGGGATTGCGTGGCAAGCTGGTGGCAAAGCCAGGACTGGAACCTGGATCTCGGTCCCAGTCTTTGAACCCTTCCTGAACCATCCTGTCTGTGACTACCAGGTCTGCACCCCACTTCCACCAAGGAGGAGGCAAGAGTAGGATCTGACTTGGGAACAGTTGCAGATCTTTGTCTCTGAGGGCTGCTGGCTCATTCTGGCGCAGGGACATCTTTGGGGGCATTCATTAACCTCTCTGCAGTCAGCCAGACTAGATGAACGTATTGGAATCCTCAAGATTAACGGCAATGCCCTGTGTTAGGGGCATTAATAAGACATGGAACTTGCCCTTGAGGAGCTTCTAATTGGAACAGGGAAGTTAAAATACTTTGCATGTTTATGTTGGTCACTGGGAGAGAGAGTAGAATGATCCCTCCCTACTCACCCCCACCCTGCACCTTTTTTTTTTTTTTTTGGTACCAGGGATTGAACCAAGGGGCATTTTACCACTGAGCTACATCCCCAACCCTCTTGATTTTTTTTGCTTTGAGACAAGGACTTGCTAAATTGCTTAGGGCCTCCTAAATTGCTGAGGCTGGCCTCAAACTTGTAATCCTGCCTCCTGGTATTGGGATTATAAGTGTGTGCCAGTGTACTTGGCTGTGATTGACATTTTTTTTTTAAGAGAGAGAGGGATATATAGAAGGAGAGAGAGAGAGAAAGAGAAAATTAACTCTTTTTTTTTTATCTGGGTCTTGTTTTTCTGACACTTAGTTGTACATGTGATGCTGGGGTTTGAACCTGGGTGCTTGCGCATGTCAGGCAAGTGCTGTAATCACGAAGCCACCTTTCTAGCCCCTGTGCTTTACTTTTTTTTTTTTTTTAGAAAGAGGGGACAGTGAGAGAGAGAGAGAGAGAGAGAGAAGCAATTTTTATTTAGTTTTTCATGTGACTCATTCCTGGGACACTTTGCTGTGTATATGGTGCTGGGGTTTGAACTCGCTAACTCGCACATGCCAGGCAAGCGCCATAACCGCTGAGCCGCTGCTCCAGCCCCTGTTTTACTTTTAATTGTAAAAATTTGTTGAATTCGCACACAGGGCACTGGGGCAGGTACTAGTATATGCTGATGAGCAAGGCAGATGAGGCTGCTAGCTTCATGGACTTTACAGCTGGGAGAAAGATGCTTAGTTAGCAGTCCTGCAGATACTTGGGTCCTGGTGATTAAGGGTGCTGGGGAGGGTAGCACTGGCGTGGTATATTAAAGGATGAGCAGGATTTGAAGAGGAGGACAGAAAGAAGGAGTGCTGCGGTCAGGGGTGGGGAAGAGAGCGAGGAGTAACTTTCCTAGGCAGGATTGAGGGTGGTTTGTGCTGCAGTGGTGGCCTTGGGGCATGTGGAGGGGCCACAGATGCCCGGCTAGGCATAGAGAAGGCAGGGTGGAGGAGTGGAGGGAACGTGGGCCAGAAGCCCAGCAGGGTTGAGCCCAGCTTCTTGAGTCTGTTGCAGATCGTGTGATGATGGCCGTAAAGCACTGTGGGCTGTGATGTCCTCGTCCTGCGTCCTGCGGATTTTAGGGAATGCGCTACGCATACCCTGCACAGGGCCTGGAATGGTACAGTCTCTCAGTACATTTCAGCTGTTCATCTTTGGACTTTACCCTGAGACAGTGGTGAGCCTTTGAAGGAGAATGATGTGACCAGAGCTGTGGACTTTCGCCACTAGACATACGTCCAGTTGTACCTGTCCTGATCTCAAGAGTCAGTCTGAAGAGGAGTGTAGAGGACAATCATAGCCTCTAGGAGACCTCTCTGTGTGTCTCCTGTCTGGCACTCTGCCAAGATTTGATGCTCCAGCAAGAAATGGACCTTTACCACCTCTCTTTGGTGGCCCCAGAGCCTAGGACGAGGCTTTGGAGAGAGGGCCTTCAGCAAGCAGAATCAAAGGAAGTGGCTCTGTGAAGCTGGCCTGCTGGACTGTTACCCGTCTCCCCGACTCTCTTTTAATAGAATCGTGGTGTCGGAGCTGAGCTAACCGTCCGGGCTCCCCTCCTGCCTCCCTGATAGCAAGTGGACGGCTATCTCCCGTGGGCCAGTCTCGGCTGTGGTTGTCGCACTGCGCAATGCCCGCAAACCGACAGAGGCACAGGGGAGATAAGCTGGGTTGTGTAACGAGGGGTGCGGGCTGTTTGCCCTCCCAGTGGCTCCTGGCCCCTGGCTAACTGCTAACCTCAACGGAGGAGCGGCTGGCTTGGCAGCACTGCTCCCGGCCCCTCGCCGGCTGCACCGAGGTCTTTTTGTGGTTGGATAAAGGAAGCTCATGTAGGCGCCCACAGCGCGGCAGGCCTTCGGCTACAGGGCTTGCTTGTTTTGTTTTTCTCTTCTCTTTGTCTTTTTTCATTTTTTGTAAAGAGAAGCTGAAAGGGGGACAGTGTTGCTTGGCACCTACCACCCTTACCCCAAAATGAACAGTTCCTAAATGCAGGCTAAACTTGGACAGGTGGTGTGGACTTCCCACGGGGCACTGGGGCCAACTTGAAGAAAGCTCTGGGCGTCAGGGCTTGATGAGACGTGGAGCCGGCTTTTCTAACATCCCCGGGGCTGGTCCAGGGAGCAGTGGTAGAAAACAGGTTGTATCTGTACCTTCCCTCTGCCCTACTCACCCCTGCCCTCGTGGGATGAATAGTGAACGCTAGCATGCACCCCTGCCATGTAGGGATGACAGAACCCAGTGCCTGACTCTGATGCTCCCAGAGAAGGGCTGGAAGGGACATGGGTGGCCAGCGCCATTCTGAGGCTGGCATGGGCTCTGTGTCACCCGGTCTCTCCTAGGACACCCCTGGCAGAGGGCTGTTCCTGTTCCTGAGCAGCTCAATCCATCTTCATAATGTTCCTAATGCCCCCCAGCTGTTCTGTCTGCTCTGTGAGTTCACAGGGACTCCAGGCCACAGCCCTGATGGTATTTGTAAGGTAGCTGTGCATCTTCTATATCGAGGTGGTACTTCCTTAAACCATGGTTTCAATCCCGCTCACCAGTCTCACAGCCATCTCTTAGATCTTTCTGAATTTGTAAATTTTATATCAACTTGATCTGATGATGTCAGGGTAATTATATTCAGTGACACAACCAGGTGACTTTGACCAGTCTGTAGAAGAACCAGGCTCTCACCTCCATTGTTCAAGATGTTATGCCTCTATTACTAGGTCCTCTGTCTCCTTCCTATTGTTTCTATGGTATACTCTCAGGTTATTTCCCTTGTTCTGAGCTGTCTGATTGCTACCAGAGGCTGTAATAATTTGGGGGGGAGGGTGGGGCAGAGCAGGTGGGTGTGATCTGTCCTTCCCATTACTTTAATGGATCGAAAGTCACTCCATGCCAGCTGTAGGGGTCTGGCTCAGGAATAGCCAGGGAAGGGAAGGTGGTGATTTAAGAGATTCGGAGGTGGTGACTCATATTGATTTTAGCTTATCTGACCCTTTACCTAGAGGCTGCTCTTCCCTCAAAGTGTCCAACTTGGCTGTAACTTAAAGTAACAAAGAAATGTATATCATTCCTTTCCTTGCATTAATTAGGGCTGAGAAATTCTTTAGAGGGGTAAGAGCTCCTGAGGAGGGAGACTGTTGAACTTAGGTAGAGATCTGTGGCCTGCCTGTGACTCCCAGGTAACAGTTGGGGGTTGGGGGTGCGGCTGTGGCAGGTGGTGAGGAGGGACAGGTCCCTGGTCAGGCCGGAGAGGCAGGGAGGGGGCCCTCAGCACATCACCCAGGGAGCCCTGTGCAGCCAAGCCTAGACCAGATGCTCTTCTCCAGCGGGACCCTGAGTTAGCAATCCTGGCAGGAGGCTTCACCCTGGATCATCTGGGAACGCGGTTTTGTGGGTGTGAAATCCAGTTAGCATTTAGATTAACTGCCTCTCCGGTGCATAGTCTGGTTGACTAAGGGTTAAATCCTACCTCCCCTCCATTCATGAAGCTGCTCACAGCTCTGCTTGCCCTGGAGCCCCCCTTCCTGCCTTTGTCACAGTGGAGGGAATCTGTCCTGTGTTGGGTGGCTGACCCTTGTCCAAATTCCAGACCCCGCCATCGCCATCATCGCCATCATCAGGGCACAGTTGGGACGCCCAGGTGGGTGGCAAGTGAATGCAGTGTGTGATGGCCCCCCAGGGATTCTTCAGAAGTTGTGGTTTTGATGATGCACTCGGTAACTTTTTTGTTTCTAATTTGGGGATTTATCCTAGGATGGAGGCTTGGCCCACAGCAAGCAGTGCAGCTTTCACCCCAACCCCGGACACATAGCAACATCCCTCAAGCCACAGGCTAAGCGAAGCTCCATTACCTTTTCCCGATTTATTTTTATTAATGCATTATCTTTATACATAATGGTGGGATTTGCACATGATGTGACAGTACGATTTGGTCACTATCATTCCCTAGTATTTCTGCTTTTCCTCCCCTTCTCCCTCCTTCTTGTCCCTTTCCTCCGCTCTCCTGATTTCCCTCCTCCCTCCTTCTTGTCCCTTTCCTCCACTCTCCTGATTTCCCTCCTCCCTCCTTCTTGTCCCTTTCCTCTACTCTCCTGATTTCCTTCCTCCTTCCTTTGGGTCCCTTTCCTCCACTCTCCTGATTTCCCTCCTCCTTCCTTTGGGTCCCTTTCCTCCACTCTCCTGATTTCCCTCCTCCTTCCTTTGGGTCCCTTTCCTCCACTCTCCTGATTTCCCTCCTCCTTCCTTTGGGTCCCTTTCCTCCAC